>PVIH01008662.1:0-88990 GCA_004025045.1 Sigmodon hispidus
CAACAAAAGAACCTCAGGAGGTATCACCATCCCTGACTTCAAGCTATACTATAGAGCTACAGTAATAAAAACAGCCTGGTACTGGCATAAAAACAGACTTGTGGACCAATGGAATAGAATTGAGGATCCAGACATTAACCCAAAAACCTATGAACACCTGATTTTTGACAAAGAGGCCCAAAACATTCAATGGAAAAAACATAGTATATTTAACAAATGGTGTTGGCATAACTGGAAGGAAGTATGTAGAAAAATGCAAATAGATCCGAGCCTGTCACCCTGCACAAAACTCAAATCCAAGTGGATCAAAGACCTCAACTTAACCCCAACCACTTTGAACTTGTTAGAAAAGAAAGTGAGAAATACACTTCTACAAATTGGCACAGGCCACCACTTCCTAAATATAATACCAGTGGCATAGGCACTAGGACCAACAATCAATAAGTGGGATCTCCTGAAGCTGGGAAGCTTCTGCAAAGCTAAGGACACTGTCAATAGGACAAAACAACAGCCTACAGAATGGGAAAAGATTTTCACCAACCCTACAAGTGACAGAGGACTGATCTCTAAGGTATATAAAGAGCTCAAGAATTTAGATCCCAAAACCTTAAATAACCCTATCAAAAAATGGGGTTCAGATCTAAAAAGGGAATTCTCAGCAGAGGAACTACGAATGGCTGAAAGGCACCAGAAAAAGTGCTCTTCATCTTTTGCCATCAGAGAAATGCAAATCAAAACAACTTTGAGATACCACCTAACACCTGTTAGATTGGCTAAGATAAAAGATACAGATGACAGCCTATGCTGGAGAGGATGCGGAGCAAGGGGTACACTCCACCATTGTTGGTGGGATTGTAACCTTGTCAGCCACTTTGGAATACAATATGGAGGTTTCTCAGAAAATTGAGAATCAGTCTCCCCAAGAACCCAGCAATACCACTTCTGGGTGTATACCCTAAAGAGGCACATTCACACTCCAAAGCTATTAGCTCAACTATGTTCATAGCAGCATTATTTGTAATAGCAAGAACCTGGAAACAACCTAGATGTCCCTCAACTGAAGAATGGATTAACAAACTGTGGTACATCTACACAATGGAATACTACTCAGCAGTAAGAAAAAATGATATCCTATCTTCCATCTCTTGAACTCTGTTTGTTATGCTTGTATCTGTGGTTCCAGCTTTTCTCTTCAGGTTTTCTATTTCCATCTTTGCCTCATTTTGTGCCTTTTTTATTGCTTCCATTTCGGCTTTTAGTTCCTGGCATGTTTCTTTCACAGATTTGGAGAATATCCTCCTGAGCGAAGTCTCACAAACTCAGAGAGATAAGCAGGGGATGTACTCACTCACTAGTGGTCTCTAAACAAACAAACAAGAAAAAAAGCCAAACATGCCCAAGCGGCAAACCATAACCACGGAACAGCTTGGGATCAGAAGCACCCTGGACTGACCCTTTGGATCCCACTCCACCTAGAGGAACACCTGACTCACTTTTGAGGGAGGAGGGAAAGAACTGGATTTGGCCAGAAGTGGAGACTGATCTAAGCATTATTGGGTCAGGGGGACCATAGGACTGTCTGTTCCCTGCCCAGGGAGGGGATGGGGAGTTGCAGAGGAAAAAATGACCAGATGTGTTGGGAGGGGGAGGGGACCTTGAATAAGGATATACAGGGATGGAAAAAAAAAATTCAGAGGGAAAGATGAACACAAAGAAAATATAGGTGTAGCAATCTTATTTGTATTTCCACCCTTGATAATCCATGCTTATGATTCTTATCCTCTGTATAGTTATTGTTAACCCTTCCACATTTAAAAAAAAATGATATCCTAAAATTCACAGGCAAATGGATGGATTTGGAGAATATCCTCCTGAGCGAAGTATCACAAACTCAGAGAGATAAGCAGGGGATGAACTCACTCACTAGTGGTCTCTAAACAAACAAACAAGAAAAAAAGCCAAACATGCCCAAGGAGCAAACCACAACCACTGAACAGCTTGGGATCAGAAACACCCTGGACTGACCCATCTATAGGAACACCTGACTCACTCTTGAGGGAGGGGGGACAAAACTGAATTTGGCCGGTAGTGAAGACTGATCCAAGCATTATTGGGCCAGTGTGACCATAGGACTGTCTGCTCCCTGCCAAGGGAGGGGATGGGGAGTTGCAGAGAAGAAAAATGATCAGATGTGGTGGGAGGGGGAAGAGACTTTCAATAAGGATATACAGGGATGGAAAAAAAAAATTCAGAGGGAAAGCTGAACACAAAGAAAATATATGCGTAGTAATCTTATTTGCATTTCTACCCTTGATAAGCCATGCTTATGATTATTATCCTCTGTATAGTTATTGTTAACTCTTTGGCATTTTTAAATTCTTTATACTGTTTTTTTGATAAATAGAAAATAAAGAAGAAAAAAAAGAAAAGATAAGTGGAAAGAACAGAAAAAAAAGAATAATTTGGATAATATTCTCAAAGACCCCATATGAACACATAAGAATTCTTATTTATAAAATAAATAGAATAAAATATAACATGACTGTGAGAATCTGTAATTAATATAGAGAAATGTTAAGATTGTGATTAGAAAAATTAGATTAAGAATCATGTATTAGCATCCAGTCTGCATGTTGACATCATTTCCAATGATGAAAGACTATTAATTTGCCAATTTTGAATGATACAATTAGCACTTAGGTGGTTAAATCATAGATGTTAGCATACTGATATAACTGTAAGACATTTTTTTCCCTCACATTTATTTATTTTCCCCCCTATGGCTTTTCTTTTTTTATTTTTCTTTTTTCTTATTGTTTTTTTTGACAATTAATATCAAACTTTATATAAACAAAACAAAACATTCAGGATAACTAAAAAATACAGTAATAAAGCTTTTATTTTTTCTAAAACATATGAAACATAAAAACAAAATCTAATGCTCCTCAAGCCAGGTTAGACTCAACTACAGATGAAGAAAGCACAGTAGGTCACAGCTAATGCCCAAGGATGCACTATGACCACCACAAAAAATTTCTGCTAAGAAACACTTCTACAGTCAAACTAGAATTGTTTTTCATGTGTGTGTCTTGTGTTTATGTGTGTGTTTGTGTGCATGTTAAATCATTTTATTCACCCATCATTTTTCAAAGAAATAAAAATGTTTTAGCTTAAAGTCCATAAATAAGTGAGCACATCCCCTGACATTTACATCATTACCTATTGATATTAAGCATCTTCAATATTTCTTTTTTCTGTTTATTGCTTTGGTATACTTTTTATTATATTTGTATCTTTTGTATGAATAACAGTTAAGGTATTAACTTTAGAAATTCATTTTTCAAATATTAAATAAACAAAGAAAAAGTCACTTTCAGATATTCCAAGTCATTTGCAAGATCTTATGTCATTTTTTCTATATACACACAAAGTCTCACCAATCTGACCAAATAGAATTTTGTTGAACGAGGACAATATAGACATGCTAAAGTGTACTGAGGAATGTTCAGGAAACCTTAACTTACAAAACAACTAAAGGCAACTATAGAATGCTAAGAGCAGAAGAAATAGTCTTCTGTCTTTCCCAGATAAAAATTCAGCAATTGGTTGTCCAATACCAAATGATCAACCTTGAAAAACATAGAAACAAATAACATTATGCAGAATGAGTAGGCTGCATTTAGGAATATATTTATATATATTTTACATAATTTGTATGCAAAATATTAATGATAAAAGAAGCCATGAATTTAAAAAGGAATGAAGAAGTGTCATATGAAAGGGTCTAGATGGGGGAAATGAATAAAAGATATGATTAAAATAAATAAGTCAATTTTTCTATGAAAAGAAAAAGATAAACCTCTCTATCTAGTGTTATTTCAAACTAACTGTTCTGAGCATTTTTCCTTGAAATTATTTTTATAGGTAAAGTAATGCCCTTTCTTGGATTCCTTATTATGTTGTTCTTCCTGTTTGTTTGCCTCCCTTAGTTTTTGCAATTCTAGAATTTCACTCAGTCTAAAATATGAATTCAACTTCTGGTCTTGATATGAATTCAGATGAGAGATGAGTTTACTTTCTTTTCCTGTAGACTTCACTATTAGGCCAGTACTACAAGATTATACCACACATCAGACTTTTATTGGTACTCACAACCATATCTCAGAGGAAACATTTACATAAAAAGAACATTTCCATCAGTTTCACTCCTAGTTTTCTCTATTAAATTTTGCAATGTGCAGAGATAATCATAGTAATCTGGCTTGTCTCAGGATAAGCTTGTGTTGAACCAGCCATAACTTTGAATCTTGTGATAAGTGTTATTAAGCTTGTTATAGCTTGAATTTATAAAAATGACCTTATTTTATCAACTCAGTCATATGACTTCACAAATAAATATATTGTTCAAGGAAAACTGACACTTTTATCTGACAAAATTTAGTCACGACTTTGGGTATATTTATTTATCTTTGTACATTAATGTGACTTAAAATTTAAAAACAAAGGCTAACAAATATTTTTCAAATAAGTTTCTCTTGGTTTTTTAGTTATATGCAATGAAATATCTATCTGGCTTTTTTAACTGAATTTTTTCTGTACAATATATTTTTATAAAGTTTCCTGTCTCTCAACACCTCCTAGATCCTTGCCATTCTCCTACTTCTCCCAATTTCATGCTCCCCCTAAAAAGAAATAATAAGATAATAAAACATGGAGTCAGTTTGTGTGGTGGAAAAATGTATGCCTCCATTCAGAATAGGCATAAATTGGAAGCCACTTAGAACTTCATCAACTAATGAAAAGATAATGTAAATGTGATACATTTATACAATAGAATATTATTGACCTGTGAAGAAAAGTCAAATCATCAAATTTATAAAATGGTGGAGCTAGAAACAATCATCTTGAGTAAAGCAACCAGAAGCAAAAAGGACAAATATTAGTTGTTTTCTTTCTTATGTAGATGCTAGTTTTTAGCCATTTGATATGTGTGCCATAGTACAAATGCAAAAGGAAGTTAGTTACTTTGAAAATTTCCTATAAAAGAAGAAGCATCTTCCCAGGACAGAAAATGGAATATATTATTATTTAAGGTTTGCATATTTTACTTCATTTTCCTGTATCTTTGAAGAGCATCACTAATGTAAAATTGAAACTGAAATTGACATGAGAATAAAATAATGTGACATAGTATAGTTCAAGGTCATTAATTATTTCCCTGGCACAAATAAATAAACATGGGAATAAATAATAATGAATGTGTTAGTTTGTCACTTGATGTTTCCTACAGGTATAGAAAACAACAGAAGTCACTCTCCTAGTCAGGATCATGAATTATGAACCTCAAGCTCTAAATTTTCCTTGGTTTCTTTATTTATTAGTAAGAAATACAAATTGCAATTGCAGTTGATTATTTTGTGAATATATATTGAGCATTGCTTAATTTATGCATCAGTCTATATCTATGAAGATGAGTATATTCTCTAAGATGCACACTACGTATTCATTGTTGTTGTATATAAGAAAATAACAATCAATATTCCTGTATTTATTAACCATTTCAAAGCTGAAGAGAATGCATAGTTTTTTTCCTTGTGCTTTGTTGGTGTTTTTTTTTTTTTGTTTTTGTTTTTTTTTTTTTTTTTGTATTTCGAACTAAATAGTATGATATCCACTGAAACTTTTTCATTTATGATTTCTCATTGTAGTAGCCTCCTTTTCTTTGGACATATATTCAATATTGCCTTATAAATTTTGGTATTTTATTTATTCCTGAGAAATTGGCATCCATTAAACATATACTAGCTCATATTGCTTTTAAAGTCTGCACAAATTTTTTTCTTCATTAATATGCACACTTGATATTCATAATAATTATTGATAGTTATACTTACAAAGAAAAAGTTATAGGACTATGAACTTGTGGTTTGGTCTTTCCTGATAATTTGTAGTGTTTGATATTGTCACCCATTATCACTGTGAATTAGTTGCTAGTTTTTAAAATTCAAATGTATGTCACAGGTACACAGGTGACAAAATTCTACATTAGTGACATTATTTTGCTTGTCTAAAAATAGCACTATCTTTTTTAGTTTGTTTTATAGGATGCATTCACAAAATCAATTTGTCACTTTGAGGTTACAGGAATTGAGGTCACTGTTTTTTTAAGGGGTCACTAGTTCTTACAATGGTCATATTTAGAGATTAGCCATTTATAACACAGGTCTGCTAATGTGCCTCTACCGCTAATTCATCATGTAACTCTAGTATACTCATGTTTCTTCTTTTCTTTCCAGGTTATCAGTTTTGTTACCTGGAAATTACATTTTCATGTATTTTTCCCTATTTGCATCTGGAGTCCCATTTGACCTATAATTGTTATACTCACTGATACAAAAAGATAACCTGATGATATTTGTGGTCACCTGATGTGTATGTTGCAATGTTCCAATGTGGTTGCATAACTAATTTACTTCTTTTTGTTCTTCATTTTGTCACATTCCAATTCCCAATTGCTATAACTGCCTGTAGTTATTAAGAAAACAAGTAACACATACTAGAATAGGAATTTAAGTAATACACTTTATTTGTTGTGATGCATATCAGCCAAGCATCTATAGAAATCAATATGATGAATTTTATGAAGTGAAATTTGATCAGACGAATAACTCAGCTCTACCACTCCCATGGAAACCATTGAAAAATGTCATTGAATTATGAATACAACAAATACAACTATAGCATTAACAAGATGGTAGTTTCACAACCAACCCAGGTACCAATTAACAGAAATGTATATTAAAAAATATATCCATGAAATTTATCAAAACCTGTATGCAATTAGAAATATTCAAATTAAATATGTTTATTTTCAGAATTCATATCAGAAACATAAAATATTAAATGTTTTCTATTCTTTTGACTTGAGATATTTTATTGAAATTGCTAAACTATAATATATGTCTGATTGATATAAATGTAAAGATGAAATTTTTATAATAACAAAGCACACAAGAGGAGAGAAAATAAAAAATGAGGAAGGTGACATTAGTTATGAATTTTATGAAAGTACATTTTATATTGGGTGAAAATGTCTGTATGTCCGAATACAATGTATAAGGAATGGACGTGGTAAAAGAAACACACTGCACTCCAAACAAAATTGGATAGGTCAATTAGAATACAAATTTTGTAGTATTTATAAGAATTGATGAGCATAAATGTTCAATTAAATTAACATATTATCACTTTGCCTGTATTATGAAAGACTAATAATGGAAGAAATATTCAAGATAATATTTCAATACATGTGTTCAATACATTGGCCATGATATACAGTAAGGTAAATGCTGCTTTCATTCTTGTCATGTATTCCACAAAATTTCACAAAATTCTGAAATAGAACACACATTCAATGAGTCATCCATTTATTTGTTCCCTCATTCAATAAATCCTTGATATTTGAGTACTACAGTTAGATTATATGTCGGGAGTCAAAGCCTAACTTAGCCATATTTTATAAATTAGCTTCTACAGCCAGCCATTTACCAGCAGTTTACACCCTAGATAACCATTTGACAGAAGACTACATCTCTTATTGTTTTAAGCTAGACCATGTCTCCAGGTGGCTTCCTTCGATCCTCTGAGACCAGCAGGTGACATTCTCCAGGCATTCAACTGAGACCAGATAGATTTCCATATCAATTCTATACTGTTATTTCCCCTTTCAGGTTTGCCATCTAACCCTCCCCTTTCTCTCTGATATGTGCATTCTAAACTCTGAGATTCTACTAAAACCATGGCTGGAAGAATAAAGTGTGCCAAAGCTTGAATGAAAATTCCTCTGTGTTCCTGCTTTCTCCATTTTTTCCACCCCCATTTCCAGGTCCATGTTGAAACCCTGCTGGCCAGGGCATTTATACAGAGCAAAATAAGGCAGAGGAAACATTTCTGTGATGATTCGTGACATTATTATGGTAAACAATTTACAGGTATAAGTTTCTAATATACCAATAGAGTATATTATGCTTTTATTTTCAATGAAATATATGGCATGCATTATATGTTTTGTTCATAAGACAAATTTTTTGTAAGTATATAACATTGGAAAAATCAGTTTGTCTAGTAAATACATTTAAACATATATTTTGATAATTTATAAATCAATATAATGTATTTTGATCAAATATACTACCTTCTTTCTCCCCTATAATTCTCCCCATGATATCTACAACATTTTCTTTCTAATTTATGCTTATTATTTGAAAACTATGAATCCATTTGGTGCTGATATTATATGAATGGGTATAAGATCTTTTAGTATAACATTGACATCTTAATAAATCTACATTATTGTCTGTAACATATCTCTTTCTCTTGGGATGGTTCAGCTCCTTGTTAGAATCTTTTCTCAGCAGGTCTTCTACAGTGCTGCATGTCCAACATCTTAGATTCTCTAAGGCAATTCAGGACCCAGTCTCAAGCTTCACAAGATAGCATTTCTGGGATTCCATGCAGGGATACCCAGCTGCATAATTGGCATCAAAGACTTTCTTTAGTCTTGGAAGCAGACAGCCTTTCTTCTATTCTTCAGTCTAAACAAGAACCACATGGCCAAAGCTGACAAGTTACTGCTGCAACATGCTCTGTAGATCAGGTTGGTCTAGAACTCAGACATCTGCTTTTCTCTATCTCCTGAGTGCTATGATTAAAGACTGTATCACCAAGCCTGGATCTAAATTCTTTAATTCCTTTTCATTAGTTGTTAGTTTATATGGATGAGGTAAAGCTCAGATGTTACCAGTCCCTTTATTTCAATTCTTTTATTTCTTCTTGTACACAGCACATATCAGACTAAGAGACTAAAAGACCAAGAGACTAAGAAACTAAGAAAGATTTTTTTCCTCCTTTTTTTATTATTAATAAAGTTTCATATTTTTATCCATGCATCCTCTTGTTCAAATGTCCTTCCCCTCCCACCCCTACAAGTCACACTTCTCCCCATTTCCTTATCTCCTCCCCAGCAAGTACAGTAGGTTCCAAAGTCCCTAGGTGGCTTAGTTCAGCATCCACTCCAGGCAAATCCACTTTCCTCAATGAAAGACCACAAACCCAAAACAGCACAAATTTTCCAAAAGGCCAGCTAGCAAGAGGTCAACTTGAGGGCAAGCCTCAATATATTGAAGAACTGTCAGTTGGTGGCTATTTGGCCAGTTAGCAAGAAGTCAGCTTGAGGGCAAGCCTCAATAAATTCAGGAACCAGCAGTTAGAGGCCCTTTGAAAAAGATAAAGATGGCCACAAGAGGGTGAAGGTACCGGGAGTGCTAATCTTAACCCAAACCAGACATTCCTGGATTCTCCAGGATCAAAAACTTTACAACCTTGCCCCTTAGCTGAACTTTGTATGTAGTTCAAAGTAGCCAATGAGATGTATGCTGATGAGACCCCCTTCTTCTGTATAAAAGGGGGCTGTTCTTTGTGCACGGCATGCTCAGTTAGCTGAAGCTGCTGATCGCCCACAGGCGCCTGTGTATTAAAACCTCTTGTTAATTACAGCCAGTGATTTCTGTGTCAGTTCTTAGGGCTGGGGTCTCAAAGGGTCTTTCACTCATCCCCACATTAAGACTGGCTCAAGTGTTCCTCTGGAGGGAATGGGTTCCAAAATGCCAGTTCAAGGTGCTTCAGATCCCCAAGATGTTCAGTGTTTGTGGTTTGCAGCTTGGACATGCTTTGCTTTTTGTTTAAAGTCTACTAATAAGTGAATACATCCCCTGCTTATCTTTCTGGGATTATGAAACCTCGCTTAGGAGGATATTCTCCATATCCATCCATTTGCCTGCAAATTATAGAACGTCATTGTTTCTTACTGCTGAACAGTACTCCATTGTGTAGATATACCACAGCTTGTTAATAAATTCCTCAGTTGAGGGGCTTCTAGGTTCTTTGTAGGTTCTTTTTTTCCCTCTCTTTCTTTTTTTTTTATGAATACAGTCACAGTTTCCTATCCATGTATATGAGGATAAGCAAGACTTTTTAAAATTTTATTTATACTTTTTTTACATACCAAATACTGTTCCCCTTCCTTCCTTCTTCCCAGTCATCACCCCCCACATACACATTGTCAGCTTCTCCTACCACACTCCTTAGGATTTATCTCCATCCATTTTCTGGTGTCCCTTATTTACTTAGTCTGTACATTTTGTATTTTATTTTACAGAACTTGCTCTTTATTATTACAAATCTGTATAGAAGTCAACATTAGTTACCATACCACAAAGTCTATACTAGGTTGCTTTCAGATTTTTTTTCCAAATGTAACTAATACAAAACTTTTACCCCAGAAAAAAACTTTCTTTGATGAGAACAAAACCTGTCAAATTCTTTACTAAAATATCACAAGAATGATCTCTAGGCAACAAACTAAAACTATTTTCCTCTGAACCCTCTTGAGCCAGATCTCCAGGGTTCAAATTATCCTCAGTACCACTGTCTTCCATCATCTCTCTACTATGGCCCATTTGACAGTGCTTAAAGTACTCCATTGCTTATAAAGTCAAAATTCCTCCACACAAAATGATGGTTAGGACTATCTCCATAAAAACATAGTCCATAGCACCAACTTCATATTTAGGATTTCTTTTGCAATAATGAGACACTAAGACTATTGCAACTTTTATAAAGAAAACTTTTAACTGAGGCTGGCTTACAATTTCAAGGTTTAGTCCACTATTATCATGGCAGGAAATAGTTGTGGGCAGGCATACAGACATGTTGCTTGAGAAGGAGCCATGAGTTCTACATCTCTATCTGATGCCAGCAGAAGTGACCATGTCCCCTGATTAATAAATTTTACCTGAGCATATGAAATGTCAAAGTCCTCTCATAGTGACACACTTCATTCAACAAGGACATACTTTCTTATGGGCCAAGCATTTAAACATATAATTTATGTGGGCAATGCCCACTCATGCCACCACAAGATTTAGCAGTAACTGATTAAAAACTCAAAGAAAAAGTACAGAATTAAAAACTCTATGTGAGAACTGAGATTCTAATTTAATCACTTACACATAAGTATATTACTCTATGATCTAAACAGTAATCTCAGAGCTGCAAACACATCCAGTTAATAGGGCTATGACATGGGATTAAATATGGGGGTCACAATAGTACAGAAAAGAGAAAGGAGCATGTCACTTACTGCAGAATGAGTTACTGGCAATAAATATATAGCAGATGCAGAGCCAAAACACAAAACTACCACAATCAGATGGAAAGAACATGTAGAGAAAGCTTTTGCCAATTGTAGTGGTCTAAAAAATTGCATCCTCATACAAAAGGCCACTTTACAAGGTGTGAATTTGTTGGAGGAAGTGAGTCTCTGTGGGAGGAGGCTTTGAGTTCTCATGTACTCGATTGATTATTCCCACTGTGGCACACACAATTATTTTTGTTGCCTTCAGATTTAAGAAGTAAAACTCAAATCTTTCTCCAACTGCTGAACTGTAATTTAGCCTCAATTAAATGTTTTCCTATGTAAGCGCTGCTCCTGTCATGATGTCTCCTCACAGCAATAGAAACCTTTGCTAGATATCTTTTCTTCAACAGTTGGAAACCTCATAATAATTGCAACACTTTGGCTGTTAAATAAAAGGAATTGCAGCAAGAAAGATAGACACTACATAGACTTACATCTCTTTAACAGAAGTGTCTCTACAGGCTAGATACAGGAAGTATGTCAAAAAAGTGGCCTATTTGGTTACAATTACAGAAATGTACAGGAAATATCTGAAAGGTTTGTCGTATCCAGACTGGAATGACACCTAGTCAGGAGCCCATTGTTAGCTGTGGGCACTTTGTTGGCTTTTTGACCAGAAGACAATGCAGAAGATTGATGGACACTATGTAGATGCACTCTGGTATATCAAAGTCAGAGGGATACTATAAGTAGCTATACCATAAAGGAGAAGCACATTTGTGCTGAGAAATACTTCTGTCCTAGCTCCAAATGCTGTAGAGAATCCTGGGCAGTATGGTTCATACATCAAATATTTCCAAATATCTCCCTAAGGACCCAGCAATACCACTTCTTGGTGTATACCCTAAAGATGCACAGTCGCACTCCAATGGTATTAGCTCAACTATGTTCATAGCAACATTATTTGTAATAGCAAGGACCTAGAAGCAACCTAGATGCCCCTCAACTGAAGAATGGATTAACAAACTGAGTAGGAACCCAGGATTCAAATTTCTATCCTACATTATTTCAAGTTGTAAGCAATCATTCATTCCTCTTATTCAAATAATTTAGTATAACAGAAAATGAATTAAATGATGGTAAATAAAGTGTCTACTTGTATATAAAAGTGAGACATATCCTCAGTTTTTCTTCTTTTTGTTCTTATAAAGTATTAATAGAGTTATAAACTTCAAAATTAAAAGAGCTTTTTCCCCCTAATAATTGGTATTATTTTATTTTCAGTAATGAGTATACTTTCCAGAATCCTGAGTAAAGCAAACACTGCAATATTATGATTCTTTCTTAGCTTTATTTCTTCCTTAATTTCTATTTTTAATGACATTGTAGAGTTAATGACCTTAAATTTACAATTGTCAAGCTTCCTTTTATCCTTAATTCTGAGATAAATGACATGTGCCATATGTCCAAATTTAACTACATTTTAGATATGATACTAAAATATTCTAACAAATTTGCAAATCACAAAGTAAATTATGAACCATTTTGTCATTTAAAATTCAAAGTAAGTCTGGTCATCTTGAAATTATTTCTTACCTTTCCAAACCCTCTTTGACAAATTTGACCTTATTATACCTTAACCTATAGATAAAGACTAGAACAGAGTTTGTTTTTATTTTTTTTTTGTTTGGTTGAATAGTTTTGTTTTAGAGATATAAATTAGATAACATGTAGAAATTTTAGATATAATAGCTCACCTAAAATTGATAATAACTTTATTGCAATAAATAAGATGTACTGCATAGTTGATTTTCTAACTAAAGTACGATTGAACAGCCTAGATTCACATTTTGTGTCATTGATCTTTCAGTGTTCACAAACATGGAGTTCCATGATGATTTGAGTTGGATCTGGCCTGCAAACTTCTTTCCTTCACTCTAACTTACAGGCTTGTAGAAGACAATGTGCAAGCTGTCAAGGGATAGGGACAATTAAGCAGTCTACATAGCTGCATCATTTATAAACCACAACAATTACCAGTATGAAGATATGCATCAAGGTGAACGATGTGGCATTCTCATATTATTGGGATCCAATTGCTATCTAACCAGACTTAGGACCCATTAAAACAACAGGAAATGCATACCTATTACAGAAAACCTATCCACCTTTCTTGTATCCTTAGAAAAGAATCTACTGTTGTCAATCTTATAGATAAACACAATTTCCTACTACATCCAAAATTTTATCTTTATACCCATTGGTAAGCATAACTACCAGTCCTCATCAAAGCAGTCTTTCTTTACAGCAAAAGTAAACCATAGGAAACCACAACTGAACGCAATGCAGGGAAAAAAACTCAAGATCTGATATCTCCATGTTACAAGCCCTGCTCAAAGAACACCATAGAAAATGGGGCAAAGAGATTGTTAAAGCTAGAAAATCAAAAAAGTTGCTGTTAGACAGTCTTCTCCTGAACCTGCTGCATAAACAAGATAATAATAATGGCAACAACCACTGAAATCATGAAAGGAGGAAAATCTCCTGGAATTCTAGGCTTAGAAAAATGATTACAGGAAAATAATCACTATCTGTAGAAAGGAAATTAGCCTTTCTTTGCAGTTATTCTTTTTATTTATTGTCCAATGCAGTGTGGTTAGCCTTGACATCACTTACATGCAAACAACAAATATAAAAGCAGCATGTTGTATTTAATACACACATGCACAGTCAATATATAATTGTGAGTATGCACATATAACCACTTGTGTATGTTTGCTTATGTGCATGTTTGTGTGTATGTTTGTGTGTGGAAAACAATAATAATAATAATAAAAGAGCCAATCAATGAGAGTGGAGTATGTGGGAACAATTAAATGTAGGATAATGGGGTAAAGCTGGAAAGAGAAAAGGCAGAAAAGAAATGAATGCAATCCTATTTCAAATATATTTTATAAATGGAAACAAAAGGTAAATGAAATTTTAGGGTATATAGGAGTAGGACAGAGACCTAAGATACCACTGGTAGGTGTGTAAACCTCAGTGTAGAAGATATTCCAAATTTAAAGTTAGATCTGTCATATGACCCAGGTAAGCTATTATATATCTAAACCAATTGAATTAAAAGTGCCGCCAAGATATTTTCAAATCAATTTCATCTACATTCGTTTTCATATTAAGGATTTTAGCTATAAAGACAATGAGTCATATTCATGCAAATGAGAAGAAAGTTTCCATGTATGTTTTAAAGGCTATGTGTGATTGGTGTTCAAGATTCCAGGCTCAATACCTACAAAAAATTGGAAATAGCAAGATGTGATATAATTAATAACCCCCTGGAATTCATTATGATATTAGGAATATTACATTTTTTCATACATAAAATTCCATATTACACAGTAAAGTGTTGTCTTCTCTTCATTATAATGGTAATGCCCTAAGTGAATAAATGTTTTTCTCCTTATGAAAAATACAGGTTAAAAGATATTATGATTAACAAATATATTTATGCAGTATGTACATGCTTTTGTTTCGTTTGGTGGTTTTCAGGGCTACAGTAAAAAATGAAAACAACAGAAAGAAAACATGACAGCATTTGTAAAGCTAGCATAATATCAATGAGCAATTTTACACATAATATTACCATAATCTTGATTTGAAAACTTCAAGTCTTTTAATACATTTATGGAAATGTGTTGTATACAGCACTTTAAATATGATAAAATTTTATGCTTGAGGATAAGCTAATCTATAAAGAATATTTTATTGCAGAAAATATATTAGGATATTTCAAAAGTTAATAAAAAGTATGTCTATTGATATTGTCATTATTCAAGTCTTACTTAGGCAGTCATCTCTAGGCTCATAGCAAGGAATCTTGGTCTTTTGTCTCTTTTAATTTCCCTCCCCTCTTCTTTCATGTTTCCTGAGTCTTAGATGCTGGACTCTTCACAATCTGTTGTTCCATTATGTTCAGCTATGGTATTTTTAGTTTTTTAAAATAGTCTTCAGTTGCTGTAAGGAAAATTTTTTTTTGATGAAGGTATCTGCCCTGATATATATACAAACACAGAACACCCAAAAGGCTGTGTTAATATTTGTCTGCATCTATGTATCTATCATCTATGTATCCATTTATCTAGCATCTATGTATTCATGTATCCACCTATCTAGAAGCTATCATTTATATATCTATATAATTCTATATATTTCACCTATCTAATTATCATGTATCATCTATTTATTTATGTTCCCATCTGTCATCATCTATTCAATCACATATCAATAATAATCAAAGAAAAATGAGGCCATCATTTTGAGGGATATAGTATATTAATAGGGGAGGGACTGGTAGAAGGGACATGGGAGAATTTACAAAGAGGACAAGGATAGGGAAAACAATGTAAATATAATTTAAGTAAAATATATTAAAGTTAAAAAGTAAATATACAAGATAGCATGATGTGTATTTAATTTTTAATTAAAACTCTTCTTAGTGCTGCAATCACATCCTTGTTCCTAAGGCTGTATATTAGGGGATTGAACATGGGTGTCACAATAGTGTAGAACAGAGAGAGTAGCTCGTCAGTTCCTGCAGAATGAATGGACTTTGGCCTTAAGTAGTTAATGGTAGCTGATCCAAAGAACAAAACCACTACTACCAGATGGGAAGAACATGTGGAGAAGGCTTTTGCCCGTCCTGTGGCTGTTGGCAACTTCAGAATGGTGACAATGATTTTGCTATAAGATGCAATTATCAGCATAAAAGGGGAGGCAACAAAGAACATAGCCACTAAATAGACAGACAGTTCTTGCACTGAAGTATCTCCACAGGCCAGCTTGAGAATCGGTGGAACATCACAGAAGAAGTGGTCTATTCTATTAGAATGGCAGAAACGTAGTGAGAATATTTGACAAGTTTGTCCTATCTGAACTGGGATGCCACCAAGCCAAGAGCCAATTGTCATCTGTGTACACTTTGTTGGGTTCATGATCAGAGGATAGTGCAGTGGGTTGCAGATGGCCACATAACGGTCATAGGACATTACAGCCAGGAGAAAACACTCAGTAGCTGCGAGAATTAGGAAGAAAAACATTTGAATAGCACAGGCCAGAAGACAAATTCTTCTATCTTGAGTCCAAATATTGTACAGAATCCTAGGAAGAGTTACCGATACATAACAGATTTCCAGAAATGAAAAATTGGCCAGGAAAAAATACATGGGTTTTTGTAATGCAGGGTCTATTTTGGCTATGACAATTATGAAGCTATTTCCTATTAAGATAATCATGTACATTATGGAGAATATTCCAAACAGAAATCCTTGTAGATTGGGAAGGGCAGAGAACCCAAGGAAGACAAACTGTGTAATTGTAGTAGCATTATCCTCTGGCTTATTCTCTGTGTTTTTCATCTGTAGAGATGATTCAACCAGAAAGACAATTATTTCTTTGTTGTTGTCCAAGATTTTATCTGTAAACTGAAAATAACATTATACTTAATGCCTGCATCCCTTAGAAAAAGTCTCTAAAAAGGTGGCAAATTATATTAATTGGGTACTAAATAGTTTTGTGAGGAATTTTATTTTCATTTTTGTTTTTGTTTGTGACTAGATGTTAATGTGTTTTCTAGTTAATCACAATAAAGCCTGCCACTTTTAGTGCTCATCTACTCAGACGGAGAACTCCAACGAAATTCTTTATTTTGCAATGATTCTATTTCTCCAGTTTATGTTTTTTCTCCTAACCTTATATTTTATTTTTTCATGTGTCATCACATTTAATGTCATTTTTAGTTTAATAACTATTTTTAATTTTTTTATCCAATGAATTTTGTTATTTTTTGCTCACATTCTTCTAGCTCATTCTCACCTCCCTACTCCCTACATGTTGTTTTCCTTTCTCCAAAAAATGAAAATCAAACCAAACAAAAAAAAATAAGACAAAAATATTCAAACAAAATAAAACAAGATTTATTGCAATTGTAACAAAACTTTTCATAACATTTTGCATTAACAATTTTTTTGCCCCCATGTAGATTTGCATTATATAAATTGAAAGTGAATACCAATAAAATTATCAATACTCTATTATATCATCTGTTAAATATTAAAACAAAGCATATAGTCTATGTTGTGTCTTGTAACTCATCCTGAGCCTGGAGTGTCAAATACCCAATGACACTTAATTACAGACCACAACTTTCCATTTTCTAGAAGATATCATTTGCAAATAATTTATTGATCAAGGATGCGATTTTTTTGTTTGCTGCTGCTTCTAAATGCTGAGATTTTGTATAATGTAAACCTGTGTTCATTTACATGAGGAAATAGCCATTAAACACATATTAAATAGTTTAGACAAGACTATATTTAATATTGAAAAGTGATTTTCTTAAACCTTGACTTCTTTGTTACTGCATAAAGTTTATTTATTGCTAAATAATTATTAACTATTATGATTATTAGGTGCTATTAATATGTAAACCCATGCTTACCTTTCATTGCAAAATCTATAAGATTAATATTAGCCATTGTTATTCAGATTTTAAGGTTTGTGTAGAATTCAGCTGTGAATGTATAATGCAGAAAATAAATTTTAGGTCATTGTTTTGTATGGAATAAGCACAGAGGCAGAAAAATTTTCACTGGCCTAGATCGTCAATGAAGATCAAAAGAATATGCACATTTCTACACTCTGTATGAGGACTTGTTGTAGAAAAGGAATTAATTGCATATATATTTGTGCTATTTCCAAAACACATATATAGTCACTTATTGTGCTTAACATTTTTGTCTCATTTGTTATGTCATATCTATAGCATTGTGTTAGTTTGTGAGTCATATGTGCATTTCTTATTAGGTTCTTATTTATCATAAATATTCTCATTTTGCATATAAACCTGTATTATAATTTCATCTGGTACCAATATATAGTA
Source organism: Sigmodon hispidus (assembly GCA_004025045.1). Taxonomy (NCBI): domain Eukaryota; kingdom Metazoa; phylum Chordata; class Mammalia; order Rodentia; family Cricetidae; genus Sigmodon; species Sigmodon hispidus. Next base: position 18,135 of record PVIH01008662.1, read on the forward strand.
CCATATTTTATATTATACGTTTAGCCCTATTTTCAATAGATGAATGTGTGGAAATAGCATTAATTTCACCTACTCTAACAGAAATAGTTCAGAACATCTTTTATTTTCTGTATTTGTGGAGTAGTTTCTAAATTAAATGTTATTATTTCAAAAGAAAGGTGAAATACAGAACATAGAAGATAGACCACCAGTCATATTTAAACACTTACATTTGGATGATATTTCAAGAATTTTAGCTCCAAAGTATAAGTTAAAAAGCATGTATATATTAAAGATGAAAACCCCTGAGGATATTCTGATAATGTGAATGTAAAGTTATAATTTAATTTCTACATTGCAATTTTATATTAATACTAGTAGACAAAAGAAACTATTAAAATATGAAAGTAAATTAAATAAAATATAATAAACAGAAACTAGTAGGTAAGAGTTCATTTTATGCATGCATGATTTTACATTCATTAATGCACAACACTATATTTTTGTTTTTCAACACTACATGATAGAATTCATGTAAACATTTTATAATCATTTAATTCAATATACAGCTATTTATAACATAGATGTTTTTTTAAAAAGCCTTTAATCATTTCATTGAAGACTAGGAAGTATTGTTTCTGAATTGGTCCAGCCTAATATTTTTTCTCAAAAACTGTTTTCTTCAAGAGTACATACACAGAAAATGTGATCTTCCCATCTTGATTTTCTTTAGATTGAATTTGCTCCTCTTACACTTTCGTTCATTATTTTTCTTTAGGTAATAGAATGCATCTCGTAATGAGTACAACAATGTAGTGGGATCTACTCAATTATGTTTATAACATATTAGGAAAAAATTGTATCATGAACAAATTTGTTTGCTTGTGGTTCAGCTCTAATGCAAGAATTCATTTATGCCAAACAACACTCTACCCTTGACCTATTTCTTTAGTACAATATAAGAAATTTCTATTAAATATTTTAATAGATCTGCACTATGTTTCTAACAATTGGAAAACAGTTTTGGAAACCTTTAGAGCTAAGTAATTACAGTAAGAAAAAGACAATCTGTAGGCATTTCAAGTAAATTAAGGCACACAGAATTTATATACATTTTCTTTATTTAACCTCTATTCTTTAAAATACTGATTACTGGCATTGTAGCTATTGTTGTGATAATGACATGAACATTTAACAAACAATCAGAGTATGTTAAACTTTTTTGTTTCTCCGAACAAGACTTTGAATAATATTGAAGATGAGGAATAAAGAATTTTATTTCTTTAAAGGTTAAAGGAGACATATTAACTGTATGCTACCAAGATATTTCAATAATGTTTATCAACATTTGGTCATCTGTTATAGATCTAGAATTCTAGATGTAATACAAATTCTATGTTCTTAGTGAAAATATAAAATGACATGATCCATATTAGCAACATAAGATACCAATATTGTGACAATTTTAATTATGTGTCTTTTATTATTAAAGTTTGCATTTTTTTAAATTTGAGAGAATAAATTTCAAATATTAGAACAGTAAAAAGTCAATCTGAAATAGAATTTCTAATTATAAAACCAAAAATTCATGACTTCTTTTCATTATTTTGTTTGATTTCACTCTAATGCTGATATTAAAATAATGAGAACACAGATCCAGGTAAATTTAATATTTGCCAAAAATAGATCAAAAGTATCAGTTTGGATATAGAATATACCATTCTTACCTTTAATGGTTGATAGATTTGAGATACTAATAAAGAAATTAGTTTAACTGTACTTAAGAATTTTGTTTTTATCAGTTACTGGTCATCTTCCAGTTATATATTCTACTGGCATAAGACACACTGCAATTTCTGTGGGAGAGTTTTATTACTCTGGGGATAAAATCCTTTCCCATGTTACTTTATAATTAAATTTTTTTTTCACTACACAATGAGTTTAAAATAATAGCAGAAATGAAGAAATGAGAAAAATATCCCTTGAGCGATCATTACTACATACTCTTCGTCTTTCTCTTTTGGGTAAAGTTATTAAGAAACACAAAATCTCACAGAAGAAAACATAAAAGTTTATGTTTTCCTTTTGAATCTTTTTGGATAGATCCCAACAACAGTTACATGTGAAGAAAGAATTCTGCCACTGATCCAGTTTCTCAATTCTCTCGTCCATTTAAATTATGTTGCTAAAGCCTATATATTCACTCAGTTACAGAGAAAGAGAGAGAGGCAGAGACAGAGACAGAGGCAGAAAGGAACAAATTTAAGAAAAGTAAAATCCTGTGTCCTTGTCATTAATTTTACTATATTTTGTATATCCTCAGGAAATACATTTAAAGTGAATCATAATTTGTCATTATTTCTTTGAAAAGTCCTCATAGAATTACTTTGTTGGTTGGCTATAATTTATGGTTATATTTCAGTGGTACATACATAATAAAACAATACTTTGCTACAATACTAATTACATGGATTGTACATAAAATATGACTTCTGTCCATGATTCATAATGTAATAGCAATTATTTAACTATATGCATCAAACTGAATACATTCTGGGCCTTGAAATCACTACATATTGAGAAAATGCCAGCATGATCAAAGTCATTTTTAAGGTTCGTAGCACAAAAAAGAAAAGAATAAGACAAACTCTAGAATATTTTATGAAAATTGATTAATGTAATTCATTAATTCATACCATACTCTTTGCATGTAAAAGTATATATAAGCTTTTGTTAACTCATTTAAGGCCTATTGTCAGTGTCCCAGTATCTTTTCTTTTTTTATTATTATTATGGAAAATAGTCATAATTTTTGTCCATGTATCCCCTTGTTCAGGCTCTCTTCCCCCTCCTACCCCTCCAATTCACTCACTCTTCTCTCCATCAGTTTATCTGCACTACAGCAAGGGCAGGATGTCAAAAAGTCCCAAGGCAGCTTAGTTCAACATCCACTCCAGGCAGATCTGCTTTCCTCACCCCACATCAAGACTGAGTCAGGTATTTCTCTGGAGGGAATAGGCTCCAAGGTACCAGTCCAAGGTGCTTCAGATCCCAAGCTGTTCAGTGGTTGTGGTTTGCAGCTTGGACCTGCTCAGCTTTTTTTGTTGTTGTTGTTTAAAGTCCACCAATGAGTGAGTACATCCCCTGCTTATTGTTCTGGGTTTGTGATACCTTGCTCAGGAGGATATTCTCCAAATCCATCCATTTTACTGAAAATTTTAGGATATCATTTTTTTCTCACTGCTGAGTAGTACTCCATTGTGTATGTTAGTTTGTTAATCCATTCTTCAGTTGAAGGGCATTTAGGTTGTTTACAGGTTCTTACTATTACAGATAATGTTCCTAAGAGCATAGTTGAGCCAATGCCTTGGGTGTACAAATGTGCCTATTTAGAGTATATGCCCAGTATTACGGGGTCTTTGAGGAGATTGATTTCAAGTTTTCTGAGAAATCATCATACTGCATTCCAGATTGGCTGAACCAGTGAACACTCCCACTAACAATGGAGAAGTGTTGCTCTTGCTCCACAACCTCTCCAGCAAGGGTATTATCGGTGTCTTTTATCTTAGCCAATCTATCAGGTGTAAGGTGGTATCTCAATGGAATTTTGATTTGCATTTCTCTGATGGCTAAAGATGCCCAGCAATTTTTTTAGGTACCTCTTAGTCATTTGTAATTCTGCTAGGAAATCTCTTTTTTAGCTCTAAACTCCATTTTTTGATTCAAGGCTTTGGACTCTAGTTTCTTGAGTTCTCTATATATTTTAGAGATCATTTCTCTGTCACTTGTAGGGTTGGTTAAAATCTTTTCCAATTGTGTAGGCTGTTGTTTTATCTTAATAACTGTGTCCTTGGCTTTACAAAAGCATCTCAGTTTCAGGAGGTCCCAATTATTGATTGTTGTTCTTAGTGTCTGCACTACTGGTGTTGTATTTAGGAAGTGGTCACCTGTGCCAATGCGTTGGAGGGTTTTCTCCACTTACTTTTCTATCTAGTTCAGTATGGCTGGGTTCATGTTGAGGGTTTTGATCCACTTGGATTTTAGTTTTCTGCAAGGTAATAGGATTGAATCAATTTGCATTTTTCTACACACTAACATCCATCTATGCCAACACCATTTGTTAAAGATACTATCATTTCTTGATTGAATATTTTGGGCCTCTTTATCACAGATGAGCTGTTCATATGTTTTGTGACAATGTTCAGAACATCAGTTTGATTCAGTTGACCCACAAGTCTGTTTTTATGCCACTATCAGACTGTTTTTAATACTATAACTCTGTAGTATAACTTGAAGTAGGAAATAGTGATGCCTCCTGAGGTTCTTTTGTTGAGCACAATTGTTTTGGCAATCCTAGATTTCCTGTTATTCCACATGAAATTGAGTATTGTTCTTTCAAGATCTGCTAAAAAAATTATGTTGGGATTTTGATGGGAAGTGCATTGAATCTGTAGATTGCTTTTGGTAGAATTGCTATTTTTACTGTGTTGATCCTAACTATCCAGGAACATGGGAGAACTTTCCATTTTCTGACATCCTCTTCAATTTCTTTCTTCTGTGATTTAACGTTTTTGTCAAATAGATCTGTTACTTCTTTGGTTATAGTTACTCCGAGGTATTTAATTCTATTTGCAGCTATTATAAAGGGTGATGTTTCCTTTATTTCTTTTTCAGCCCTTTCATCTTTAGTGTATAGGAGGGCTGCTGTTTTCTTTGAGTGAATCTTGTATCCTTCTACATTGCTGAAGGTGTTTTCCAGCTGTAGAAGTTCCCTGGTAGAATTTTGAGGATTGATTATGTATACAATCATGTCATCTGCAACATAGATAGTTTCTCTTCTTCTTTTACAATTTGTAGCCCCTTAATCTTCTTTAATTCTCTTTTTTCTTTAGCTAAAACTTCAAGAAATATATTGATTAGATATGGGAGAGAAGACATCTTTGTCTACTTTTGATTTTAGTGGAATTGCTTTGAGGATTTTTCCATTTAGTTCTATGTTGGCCATTGGCTTCTTGTAAATCGTCTTTATTCCATTTAGATTTTTTTCCCTGTTTTCCTGATCTCCAGGACTTTTATCATAAAGGAGTGCTGGATTTTGTCAAAGGATTTTTCAGCATCTAAGGATATGATTAAATGGTGTTTTTCCTTCAGTTTGTTTATATGATGAATGACATTCATGGTTTTTCGTATGTTGAACCATCCTTGCGTTTCTGGGATGAAGCCTACTTGATCGTGATATATGATATTTTTTATATATTATAGTATACAGTTTGCCAAAATTTTGTTGAGAATTTTAGCATCATTATTCATGAGGGAAATTGGACTGTAATTTTCCTTCTTTGTTGTGTCTTTGAGTGGCTTAGGTATTAGGGTAATTGTGGCCTCATAAAAAGAGTTTAGCAATATTCCTTCACTTTCTACTGTGTGAACCAGTTTCAGGTGTATTGGTAATAGCTCACCTTTCAATGTCTGATAGAACTCTTCAGTGAAACCTTCTTGACTTGGGCTTTTTATTCTTGGGAGGCTTTTAATTAGAGCTTTAATTTCCTTTAGGTTTATAGATCTGTTTAGGCATTTAATCTGATCTTGTTTTAATATTGGCAAATGGTCCCTGTCCAAAAATCTGTCCATTTATCCTAGGTTTTCTATTTTTGTGGAGTATAGATTTTGAAAGTATGACCTGACAATTCTCTGGATTTCCTTGGGGTCTGTTGTTATGTACCCCTTCATTTCTGACTTTGTTGATTTGGATACTCTCTCTCTGCTTTTTGGTTAGTTTGGATAAGGGTTTATTTCTCTTGTTGAGTTTCTAAAAGAACCAAATGTTTGATTCATTGATTTTTTAATTTTTCTTTTTGTTTTAGTTTTATTGATTTCAGCTCTAAGTTTGATTATTTTCTGCTGTCTAATTCTTCTAGGTGAATTTGCTTCTAATTTTTCTAAGATTTTCAGCTGTGCTGAATGTTTTCTGGTGTGGGATTTCTCTAGGTTTTTCATATAGGCATCTAGTGCTATGAGTTTTCCTCTCATGATTGCCTTCATTGTGTCCCTCAATTTTGGGTACATTGTGGATTCATTTTTGTCAAATTCTAGGATGTCTTTGATTTCTTTCTTAATTTCTTCCTTGATGCAGAGGTGGTACAGTTGAGTGATTTTACTTTCCATGAGATGGTAGGCTTTCTGTGTTTTTTGATATTGTTGAACTTTCACTTTAGGCCCTGGTGGTCTAATTTGATACAAGGGACTATTTCCACTTTTTTGTATCTATTCATGTTTGCTTTATGACCAATTATGTAGTCAATTTTAGACAAAGTTTTTTGTGGTCCTGAGAAACATGTATATTCCTTTGAGTTTGGGTGGAAGGTTCTGTAAATATCTATTAAGTCCATTTGCATCATAACCTCTGTTAGACTCCTTATTTTTCTGTTGAGTCTCTGACTGGTTGACCTATCCAAGGATGATGGTAAGGTAAAATCTCCCACTATTAGGTTGTAAGAGTTGATATGGGATTTGAGTTTTAGTATTGGTTTTTTTTTTTGTTGTTGTTGTTGTTGTTTTTTGCATAGATAGGTGCCCTTATTGTAGGCCCAGAAATATTCAGGATTGAAATATCATCTGGACCAATTTTTCAAGCGACGGATAAACAGTGTCTATCCTGGTTGTTTTTAATTGATTTTAGTTTGAAGTCCACTTTGTTTGATATTAGTATGGCAACCCCAGATTGTTTCTTAGGTCCATTTGCTTGGAAAATCTTTTCCAACCTTTTACTCTGAGCCTGAGTCTGTCTTTAAGTTTGAGATCTGTTTATTGTATGCAGCAGAAGGGTGGCTTCTGTTTTTGTATCTATGGTGTTAGTGTGTGTGTTTTTAGGTAAATTGAGTCCATTGATAGTAAGGGATATTAGTGACAACTGATTGATATTTCCTGTTATTTTTGGTGGTGGGTTGTATGTATTTCTTTTCTCTGGGTTTTTCTTATGTGGGGTTATTGATGGTTGGTGGTTTCATAGGTGGAACTGGGATTCTTAGGTTGGAGTTTTTCCATTCACTCTTTTTGAAGGTCTGGATTTGCAGATAGATATTGTTTAAGCTTGACTTTGTCTTCAAATATCTTGATTACTCCATCTTGGTAATTGATAATTTTGCAGAGTACAGTAGTCTAGGTTGGCAGCCTTGCTCTTTCAGTGTCTGTATAACTTCTGACCAAGACCTTCTTGCTTTCATTGTTTCCATTGAATAGTCAGGTGTTATTCTGATGGGTCTGCCTTTATAGGTAAGTTGGCCCTTTTCTTTTGCAGCTCTTAAATTTTTTTCTTTGTTCTGTATGTTTTGTGACTCAATTATTATGTGGCTAGAGGACTTTTTTTTGGGGGGGGGATCAAATCTATTTGGTGTTCTGTAAACTTCTTGTATCTTTATAGGCATTTACTTTTTTAGGTTGGGAAAGTTTTCTTTTATGGTTTTATTGAATACATTATCTGTGCCTTTGAGCTGGCATTCTTCTCTTTCTTTTATTCCTAATATTTTCATGTTAGGTCTTTTCATGGTGTCCCAAATTTCCTGAATATTTTTTGTTATGGCTTTTTTGGTTTTAGTGTTTTCTTAAACTTATGTATCTATTTCTACTATTGAGTCTTTCACTCCAGAGATTCGCTCTTCCATCTCTTGGATTCTGTTGGTTTTGCTTGTGATTGTAGTTCCAGCTCTTTTCTTCATGATTTCTATTTCCACCTTTGCCTCATTTTGTACCTTTTTTTTTATTGCTTCTATTTCAGTTTTTAGTTCCTGGAATGTTTCTTTCATTTATTTGGTTTTCCTTTTCCTTTTCTTTCTTTCTTTCTTTCTTTTTTTTTTTTTTCAGGATTTGTCCATCTCTTCCAATTTTTTGTTTGTATTTTCTTCTATTTCTTTAAGGGAATTTTTATATCTTCTTTGAAGGCTTCGATTATCTTTATAAAGGTGTTTTTGCTGTTATTTCCTTCTGAATCCTCTTCATTGCTCTGTTCAGGTCTTGTAGTTACAGAACCATCAGTTTCTTCTGGAGTTGTCTTGTTGTTCTTTATATTGTTAAATGTATCTTGCATTAGCATCTCCCCATGGTTTCAGTGGTTCACAATTAGTCAGCTCCTAGTCAGTTGTGGCTAGAGGGCTTGTGAATGTTCTTTCTCCTCTGAGCAAGGGGTCGTTTCAATCTAGGACTGTGCTCTGGATGGGGACAGAGTTCCAAAGCCCTTGGTTCTTGTCTGATGACAGAGTTGACCCTGGAGACAAGGCCCATCCAGGCAGTGCCTAGAGCCTTCTGCTGGGATGAGTCTGAGATCAAACCCTTGGGTTGGAGCCTGATCCGGATAACCAAAGAATTCTCTGTACTGTGGCCCAGGAGGAGGGATCTGTTCACCTTTGATTCTGCTCTGCGTGGGGATGGAGTTTCAAAGCCCTTGGTCCTTGTCTGATGAAGCAGTTAACCCTGGAGGTGGGGCTCAGCCGTACAGGACCTAGAACCTTCTTTGACTCTGCTCTGAATGGGCACCAGTGTCTTTTAAAATACAGGTTTTACTTATTCAGGAAAGTGAAATATGTTATTTCTAACAAATTTTGTAACAATGTATGGCTTTCTAAATTAGACATTTATATAAATCTTGTCAGAAATTATTGTCTGAAAATTACTATTATACAGAGTATAATATAGCAGAATGAACTGCAATTTGCAATATGTAGCCTTTCTGACAGGTGTTAAGACGGTATCTCAAAGTTGTTTTGATTTCCATTTCTCTGATGGCTAAAGATGTTGAGCAATTATTTAAGAGCCTTACATTCATTTGTCGTTGTTCTATTGAAAATTTCCTTTTTAGCTCTGAACACCATTTTTTACATTGGATTATTTGGGGTTTTGGTCTCTTGTTTCTTGAGTTCTCTCTATATTTTAGAGATCAGTACTCTGTCAGACGCTGGATTGGTGTAAATCTTTTCCCATTCTGTAGGCTGCTGTTTGTCTTATTTAACCATGTCTTTTGCCTTACAGAAGCTTCTCAGTTTCAGGAGATTTTATTTATAAATTTTATTTTGTGTGTCTGTGCTACTTTTATTATATCTAGGAAGTGGTCATATGCGCCAATGCACTGGAGAGTATTTCCCACTTTCATTCTATCAAGTTCAGTGTAGTTGGTTTATGTTGATATCTTCAATCCACTTGGATTTGAGTTTTGCTCAGGGTTAAAGATATGGATCTATTTGCATTCTTCTACGTACTACTATCCAGTTATGCCAACACTATTTGTTGAAGATAATATCTTTTCCATTGTATATTTTTGGCCTCTTTGTCAAAAATCAGGTGTTAGTAGATGTGTGTATTAAGGTCTTCTATTTTGATTCCATTGATCCACAAGTCTATTTTTATGCCAGTACTAGGCCTTTTTTATTACTGTAACTCTATAGTAGAGCTTGAAGTCAGGGATGGTGTTGCTTCTGATGTTCTTTTATTGAATAAGATTGTTTAGGCAATCCTGGGTTTCCTGTTATTCCATATAAATATGAGTGTTGTGTTTTCAAGGTCAGTATGTGCTGGTATTTTGATGGAGATTGCATTTCATCTATAGATTGCTTTTGATAAGATTGTCATTTTTACATGTTGATCCTACCTATCCAGAGCTTGAGGGATCTTTACATTTTTTGATGTTCTCTTCAAATTTTTTCCTTCAATGAATGAATTTTTTTTTCTTTGTCAAACAGGTCTGCTACTTCTTTGGTTAGAGTAACCACAAGATATTTAATGCTATTTGCAGCTATTATAAAGGGTGATGTTTCCCTTATTCTTTTCAGTCCTTTTATCCTTAATGTATAGGAGGATTATTAATTCTTTTTGAGTTAATCTTGTACCTTTCTACATTGCAGAAGTTGTTTATGTGCTTTAAGAGTTTCCTGGTAGAATTTTGGGGCCAGTTATATATACAATTGTATCATCTGCAAATAGAGATAATTTGAATTCTTTTTTTTTAGTATTTGGTGGTTTTAAATCATGCACCCCATCAAACTCTGTTATCAATCCTCTCAGTTTTATACCCACTCTTATGATCTCCCCATTTACAAAGAAAATCCCATTCATGCTGCTCATTTACTTATTGGAGCATAATTAAACTTCCTGTGGCCAACCCCTTAAAGAAAAGGGGCTCCTCACCCCCACCCCTGCCAGAGTCCATCAATGCAGAAGTGAAACACTGTGTCATTTAGCTGTGTTCTAGCCTTGAGCTCTTGTGTACAATGACATCTTTAAGCAATAGAAGTCAAATTATCTCTTAAAAATAAAAGATAGCTTGACTTCTATCTCTTCCAATTTGTATCTCTTTAATATTCTTTAGTTTTCTTATTGCTTTAGCTAAAACTTTGAGAACTATATTGAATATGTAAAGGGAGAGGACAGCCTTGTTTTGTTCCTGATTTTAGTGTGATTGCTTTAAGTTTCTTTCCATTTAGTTTGATGCCGGCTGTCAACTTGCTCTATATCACTTTTATTATATATTATATTTAGATATTTCCCCTCTATTCCTGATGTCAGTAGGACTTTTATTATGAAGAAATGTTTTATTTTATCAATGGCTTTTTCAGTATCTAAGGAGATGATAATATGTTTTTTTCTTTGAGGTTATTTATATGATGGATGACATTCACAGTTTTTTTTTTGTTGTTGTTCTGTTTTGTTTTGTTTTTTAATGTTGAACCATTCCTGCATCTGTGGTATGAAGCCTTCTTGATTATTGTGGATGATTTTCTTTTGGGTATGCTTATGCATTTGGTTTGGGTTTGCAAGTATTTTATTGAGTATTTTTGCTTCAATGTTCATGAGAGAGATTGGTGTAAGTCTCTTTTTGTTCCATCTTTGAGGGGCTTGGTTATCACGATGATTGTAACTTCATAAAAAGAGTTCCACCATGTTCCTTCAGTTTCTATCCTATGGAACAGTTTGAGGAATATTGGTAGTAGTTCTTCTTTGAATGTCTGTTAGAGCTCTGCACTGAAACTATATGGCCCTGGGATTTTTGGTGGCAGACTTTAATAACAGCTTCAATATTCTTGGGGGTTATAGTTCTATTTAGGCCATTTATCTAGTCTTGATGTAATTTTGCTAAGTGGTACCTGTCTAGAGCTGTCTATTTCTTTAAGGTTTTTAGTTTTAATATAGGATAGTTTTTCAAAGTATGACCTAATGATTTCTTGGACTTCCTGGGTGTCTATTGTTATGCCTTTTTTTTTATTTCTGGTTCTGCTAATTTGGATATTCTCTCTCTGCCTTTTAGATAGTTTGGATACGGGGTTATCTATCCTGTTGACTTTTTCAAATAATCAACTCTTTGATTTATTGATTCTTTGTATTGTTCTCTTGGTTTTAATATTATTGTCTTCAGCCATGAATTTGATTACTTCATGCCTTCTACTCCTTATTTGTGAGCTTGCTTTTAATTCTTCTAAAACTTTCAGTTGTGTTGTTAAATTTCTTGTGCCAGATTTCTTGAGGTGTTTCATATAGACATCTACTGCAATCAATTTTCCTGATCACTGCTTTTATTATTCCCCATAAGTTTGGGTACATTGTGGATTCATTTTAAATGAATATTTTATACATAGCCCAAAATGAAAACTAGTTTCAACATTACAGGTAAAGTTTAGTTTCAAAAATCTATCTTTATTTATTATTTGATGATTTTACATCATGCACCCCACCAAACTCAGTTATCAGCCTTCTCAGTTTCATACCCACTCTTATGATCTCCCATTTACAAAAAAAGCCCATTAGTGCTGCTCATTTACTTACTGTAGCATAATTAAACTCTCTATGGCCAGCCCCTTAAAGAAAACAAGTCCTTCCTCATCTACACCTGCTGCCAGAGACCATTAATGCAGAAGTGAAGCACTGTGTCATTTACCTATGTTCTGGCCTTGTATGCGATGACATCTTATTCTTTTTTTTTTTTTAAGTCCACTAATGAGTGAGTACATTTCCTGCTTATCTTTCTGGGTTTGTGATACCTCAGTCAGGAGGATATTCTGCAAATTTATCCATTTGCCTGTGAATTTTAGGATATCATTATTTCTTACTGCTAAGTAGTACACTATTGTGTAGATGTACAGGTTTATTAATCCATTCTTCAGTTGAGGGGCATCTAGGTTGTTTCCAGGTTCTTGCTATTATGAATAATGCTACTATGAACATAATATAATAATAATAATAAATAAACAAAATATCAAAAAATTATCCTTATAAAAATAAACATGGTATAATAATAAAATATTTAAAAATTATCTTTATAAAAATGAGATATTGGTGGTTTCAGGTCTTTCATATTATGAATATGATTCTAAATATCTTCTGTTTCATTTTCATGTAAACTTAGCTGGGATTTGGGTTTGCTTTGAACTATCAATTTAAACCTGTCTGCTTATTTATTTCATCTGGAATGAGAATGTTTACACTATTACTGTGTCATTTTATATATCAGAAGTATGCATTTTTCACAGAATATCAGAAGTTTAAAATCTATACTAAATGTAAGATAAGTGAACTTTGCACATGAAACAACGCAAGATAAATATAAATATCTGATTGTTGGAAATAAAATGTTTAATTTGCATTGTGAAAAGAACAATAATACATCAGAAGGAATTCAAAGTCATGTTTTAATAGGCTCAAAGAATGTGCCTTAATAATAAAAAAATATTATTAAGATAATAGTAACATAATCCCAAAATTACAATTAGTGACATAGCATTCCAAATGTGATTAAAATTGAAGTTTGGCATCCATCATAATGTTTTTCTCTGTTTTAGGTAACATTGATCAAAAGTTATATGGCAAATTACTGATTCAATAAAAAAGAGGATTAAAAATAGGTAATTATTGAAATTTTATTTTTTTTAGTTTTAAGTTATTGAGGCTTTGATGAATTAAATAATTCGCTGAAGATATCACATTTCATAAAGGGAAGGACAACAACTGAATTTAGTTGTTTCTGACAGAGAGCTTAAATTCTTAAGCATTAAATTATTCATCTTAAGTTTTGACATGGAAGAGAAAGAATATATTTATTTTTGGATGTACACTATAATGGTTCATCTTGATTATCAACTTTATTGTATCTGGAATAAACTAAGGTCAGAGTGTAGAGATGGCTTAGCCATTAAATGCTAGGCTCACAACCAGAAATTTTATTATAGAGCCATTGTATGATTTGATTTAAAATTTGAAATTGAAGAAAATTTATTTATACTATACACAAGTTCATTAGGGTTCTCAGGAAATTAAAAGGTGATATTTTTGTACTTGTTTTTGGAGGTAATTCTGAGACCCATATTGTTTAAACTGGTAAACATTATTTGAATTTTTTCTTTAGTACATTAGAATTATAATTTTGCAATCAAAATATCTTTCATCTACTAATTAGATGTATAATAGAAGTTTCATTTAACAAATATTGCAAAGACTAAAATATATATTGTTGACACATGGTAGAATTTCATTTCATTCCTATAAGCAAACTACAAATTTGATGATTTATTGGTAACCGCTGAGTAATATTACATTGTTCAAATTTACCACATTTCTTGATCAATTCATTCATCTGTTAATAAATATTTGCTTTTTCACGTTTCTGGAAATTACAAAGAGTACTTCAACAAATAAACTTGAGCAAGTGTCTATGTAGCATGACATAGAGCTCTTTGGTATGTAACAGAAAGTGTTTTTTCTAGCTGAAACTTCAAGTAGATTTCTAGTTCTGTGTTCTAAAGAAACTGTGGCATGAAATTTCATGTAACTATAATTGTTGACATTCCTACCAGTAATGGTTGAGTGTTCTCATTACTCTACGTTCTCCTCATTATGAACTTGGCTATTCAGACTGATATAAAATTTCAAGAGTTTTGATTTCCCTTTTTGATAATTAAAGATGCTAAATATTTCTTTAAATATCTCCCAAACATTTGTATTTTATCTTTTGATAACATTGTGTTCAAATTTGTATACTCTCCATAAGTAAGTTTTTTTGTATTTACGATGTACATGTGTGATGATATATCATACATGTATGTGGCAATTCTATCATATATTGTAGATGTACAATATATCACCACATCAAGGTATTATTTTAGTTCTTTATACTTTTATGTATATATTCTCTATCAGATATATAATCAGTAAAGACCTTTTCCTATTCTGTAGCTATTGCTTTTACAAATGACAGTGTCATTTTCCCTATAGATTTTTCATTTCATGAAATCCCATTTCCTAATTGTTTTCTTAGTGCCAATGAAATCAGTGCTGTGGTCAGAAGTCTTCTTATGTGTCAAAGAGTTCAGAATTATTCTCTACTTTCTCTTCTATAAAATTTATTTTATAGAATAATATTTGGACTTATACTCAGATTCTTGATCCATGTAAAGTTGAACAAGGTGATAAATTTAGATTTTTCTTGTGAAGCTATCCAATATCACAATAGCGTTTGTTGAAGATGGATTCTTTTCTCCAGTGTGTATTTCTTTGATTTTTATAAAAGATTATATATATATATATATACATATATGGAGAAAGAGAGAGAGAGAGAAGAGGTATTAATAGGTATTTATATATGTGTGGACTTATGTCTGGGTATGCAATTTGATTCTACTGATCAATGTGTCTGTTTTAATTTCAAACCTTGTTGTTTATATTACTATGGCTGTTTAGTACAACTTCGGATAAGGCAAGGTGATACCTCCAGCAGATCTTCTATCATTAAACTTATTTTAGATATTCTGAGTTTGTATGCTTCCTTATGAAGCTGAAAATTGGTTGATCAAGTTCTTTTAAAAATTAAGTTGGAATTCGGATGGTGATTGCATTGAATGTGAAGGTTGCTTTTGGTAGAATGGTGTTCTATGATTTTCTTTTTAGACCTTTTGCAATTTCTATATAGAGGGAAATTGATATTTGTGAAGCAAACTGATTTTTGCAAGTTAATTTTGTATTCAGATCCTTTGCTGAAAGTTTATCACCCATAGAAGTTTTCCAGTGGAGGTTTTATGGACACTCATGTACATTAGCATGTCATCTATGCATAAAGATACTTTGACTCGTTCAATTCAATTTGTGTTTACTCAATGACTTTTGTTTTCTAATTGGTCTTGCTAAGTCTTCAGGTATTATATTGAATAGATAAGAAAAGAGTGAGCAACTTTATCTTATTTCTAATTTCAGTGAAATAATTTTGAGATTTTCTCAATTTAAGTTAATATTGGTTATGGGCTTCTGAAAACTGCCTTTATTATGTTAATGCATGTTCCTTTTATCCTTCCCTTGTATTCTTATCTTTCTGTGCTTTTATCATGTTGGACACTGGATTTTGCAAAAAGCCTTTTCTGCATCTAATGAGGTGATAGATCTTGTGTTGTCTTTCAGACTATGTGGTGGATTGTATTTACTCCATATGTATATCACGGTAAAAACCCGCTGTGAGATATGTTTTAAATGGGGTTTATTTTGTGAAAATCACTTACAAAACAGAGACGGTTTTAAGAGAAAATGAAAGGATAAGGTTGCAGCGCGCCAGAGCGTTTCTAAGGAAAACTCCTCATCCCCACACCGTACGTCCGAACTCCCGCGCCGCTGGCCCCAACTGCGCACCTGATCGGGAACTCTTTCGAGAGAATGCTGGCTTCCTGTCCTGATCCTCTCCCTCCCTCGAAGGTCTACTTCCAGAATCCTTTCCAGTTAACCATGCCCCGCTTGTCTCCAGTCCTCTGATGCGATCGTTCACATATATAATTCCTGATTTCCCGCTACATATGTATGTTGAGCTATCACTTCTTTTCTAGGATAAAGCCTTCACTATAATGATGGATAATCTATTTGATAGGTTGTTGAATTCAGTTAAAAGTTGTTTACTGATAGTTTTTTCATACATTTTCATAAAGAAAATTGAAATGCAATTTTGTTTTTTCAACATAATTGTGACCTTGTGAAAAGAACTAGGCAATGCTTCTTCTGATTCTGATTGAAGCATATTTGGAGGAGTACTGACCTTTCTGAAGAATGGATTAACAAACTATGGTAATCTACACAATGGAGTACTACTCAGCAGTAAGAAAAAAAATATCCTAAAATTTGAAGGCAAATGGATGTATTTGGAAAATGTTCTTCTGAGAAAGGTCTTATAAACCCAGAAAGATAAGCAAAGGATGTATTCATTCATTAGTGGACTCCAAACAAAAAAGCCAAAAGCAAAGCATGTCCAAGCTGCAATCCACAAACAATGAACAGCTTGGGATCTGAAACACCTTGGACTGGCACCTTGGAGCCCACTCCTTCCAGAGGAACACTTGACTCAGTGTTGATGTTCAGGTAAGGAAAGTGGATCTGCCAGTAGTGGATGCTGAACTATGCTATATCAGGACCTTGGGACCTCCTGCTCTTGCTGGGGAGGAGATAAAGATATGTAGAGAAAAGAGAGTGACTGGAAGGGGTGGAAGAGGGAAGGGAGCTTGAACAAGGATATACATGAATAAAAATATGACTTTATTCATAATAAAAAAGAAATATATAAATACGAGTCTATACAAAAATGGACACCTGATTTTCTTGAAGAACCCAAATATGTATACTGAAAAACAACCATTTTATGCTTAACCTATCTTGCCATGCTTTTGTTGTTGTTGTTTGGGGATGGTATGGGTACAGTTAGTGCTTCTCTTTTACTAGGGGTTATAGGTCTGCTTAAATTGCTCATTTGGTATTGATTTAATATTGTTTGACCATATGTATCAGGAAATATCTACTCATTATATATATTGTTGGGATGTGTTCCTTATATCTCTGCTTTTAATTAAGCTGAATACTCCCTATATTTTAGTTTATTTTGGTTAAGAATTTTTCCACCTTTAATGAAAAGAACAGTTAGTTCTTATATAATAATAAAAATTTTATATATATATAATATAATTATATATGTTATATGCATATGTTTTCTATATTATCTATTTCAATACTGTGCTGACAATTTCTAGCAATATATTTTTTCAAGGGTTTAATACATGGTTATGTATTTTTCAGATGTGCCATTGTATTGTTATTATGAGAAGTCTCCTTTTGAATGTGTATTTATTTATTTATTTTTAGGCACTTAATGCTATGTACTTAGAATTTTCTTTAGCATATACCAGGAGTTTGAAAATGTTATATTTATCTGTATTTTTAATATTATGTAAAAATAATTTTACAACATATTTTGATCATATTTTTCCACACTCCTAACTATTTCAAGATTGTACTTACCTGTCTATCTCTTAAAGATAGGGAGAACTGCTCTTTCTATTGCAAACAATGTTTCTGTGTGCTTGTTATAGTAATTCTGTTTTTATTTGGTACAGTATATTTAACTGGCATCATAATAATTTAGTTTTATTAATACTGAAGATAATATGTTGTTTCAATGATATGTATTAAAAATAATAAAAGTATATGTTGATAATTTTGCCTGCTTTATTACTTTCACAGAGCAAATCAACTCATAGGTCTGTACTGGTCCTGCTGACAAGTGCATAAAAGTAACTCGATTAATTTTCCTTTTATCATAAACATACTATTGATACCTGTATTATTTACACACATGAATATAAGTATTCCTACACATTTTGAATCTTACAAATATACCTAAATCATATGACCATATATATATACATATATGCACATATATATAATCTAGTTATAGCTTATTTAACTAACATAACTTTATTTTATAGCATTCTTACTTGATAATTCTTTGTTGTTATCATTTGAAAAAACATCATATGTACTTTATTAATTCTTTTTTGCTGTTGTTAATTGACTGTTGAGACAAGGTTTCTCTGTGTAATCCTGGCCACCCTGGAACTAGCTTTATAAACCCAGCATTGACCTTTATTGCTGAGATCCATCTGCTTCTGTCTCCTTAATGCTGTGATTAAAAGCATGTGCCATTACTGCCCAGCTTACAACTTCTTAATAAACAAGAATAATCTCTATAAATAAAATGAACCAACCTGATACTAAACATTGATAGCAGTGCCTATATATCATTAGTGGGTAAATACTTAGATGGAGACAGAATGTTGGTGAAATTGTGACCACAATTCTTTTGTCAGTACTGCATGATGCTTTTATTGTTCTGTTTCTTATTTGAATGTAAAACCATCAATATTTACCTTTTTTAATTTTATAGTATTCTAATGGCTATGTGAATCTCTCATTTTGTTTCATATCCATGTTGCTTATTATAAGAGGAAAATCATTTTTTGTTTCTGTAGTATAAAATAATTTATTAATTTACATTTAAAAATGATGGTGTAATATATACTATTTCAAACCATAAAATTGTTACTATACAAGTAATTATTTCTGTAAAAGATTGACTTTCTCCTGAACTGTACGCTCATGCCCAAATCTTGAATGTTCTATGAACTGTTGTCTTCTTATTTCAATATCCCTGCATGTGTATCTAGGAGTATGTGTTTGTTGTCTGCATTTACTGTGCCGGCAGTTCTTTGTGGCATAGGTAAGTATTTATATGTGTGTGTTCATGTGGATGCCGGAGATTAACATCAATTGTAGTCTTAAATCATGCTTCACCTCATTGTTCGTTTTTTTTTCCTTTTTTGTAAACAAACATTTGTTTAACATTCTATATCCTGATAATGGATCTATACTCTCTACTCTTCCACTTACCTTCTCACCATCCATCCCATCCACATCCATTCCAATTATGTTTCTCAGTCCAAAACCAACAGGCTTCAAAGCAATAATTAAAAAAAAAAATATAGTAAGATCAAGCAAAAACCAAACATCAGAGTTGGTGAAGACAGAATAGAGGAAATAGCCCAATAGAATACACAAGAATCAGAAAATCATTCATTTAAATATTCAGGAATCCTAGGAAAAAATTAAACTTAAAGCTCTAACATAGCCAAAGAGGACCTGGTACAAACAACTGCAGGGACCTCAGTCTCTGTGAGTTCATATGAGCTTTTATCATATTCATTGGAGGGCCTGTTCTCTTCATGTACTCCATGTCTGTTGGCTCTTGTACTATTTTTGACCCATCTACCATGGGGTTTACTTTTGCTTTTTTAAAAATCAATTATGTGATATTCTTGTAAAAACTAATTTGATTCATATGTCGTTATGAAACAAACAAATTCTTATGTGACATATTTAACCTTTTTCAGTTTAAAATTTTTACTTTGAATGGTATCTTGAGAGTTGTGCAAATTTGACTTAATACTGTTAAAATTATTATATTTCATTCTGATATATTAAAATATTATCATGAATATGGAGTAATTATTAGTGTACACTAAGACATTAGGATTGAAAAGCAAAGCAACAATTTATGATTAAATAAAAGACCAATTGTGCCAGGAAATATAACATAGACATGAATATTAAGATAGTACATTAAATTTTTAACAATAATTATAAGGCCCTTATGACATCTTTCTAAGTGTCCACAATATTGATTTAAAGATTAAGAAAACCAAGGTATGGAAAAAGAAAGAAAAATATATCTCCTGGAAAAATGTTTACATTTCAGTTATAAACATAAGCATAAGAGCAGAGTACTAAGAGGTATGTGTCAGGGCAGAGTTTTCTGACTGGTCTTGTCATGTCACTGAATAATGTACCAAAATTTCTCTCTCACACTGTCACTCTATTTCTTCTATGTCTCTGTTGCCTCTGTTGCTGTCTTTCCCTCTCTCTTTCTTTCTCTCACTCTCACTCTCTTTATACATATATATATATATATACATATATACATATATATATATATGTGTGTGTGTGAGGTGTGGGTATATATGTGCATATATACATAAATACTTGAATGTGCATATATTTATGTGATATACATGAGACCTAACAAATAATGTATTTCATTTGGATATTTCAACCTGAAATCTTTAGAAACTACCACTTCTAAACAGATTGCTAAAGCAAGAACTTAAAGTAAAATAGACAGCTAAACATTCGAAGAGATATATAAAATACAAGAGATTAAGAGCATGAAAAGATATACAGCTTGAAAATTACATAAACTATGGGAATACATAAAATCGAACATGAGATTAGATGTAGAACAAAATTGTCATCTATTTTTACAAAGAAATGTTTCTAAAAATATATTTAAAATATGATCAATATCAGCTATGGGAGCTATATCAACCCAAATATTCTCAAATACAATGTAAAAGTTTAGAAAAAAACACAGGAAGCATTGTGTCAAGCTGAATCAGATATCAGGGAGACTTAGCCCCAAACCAAGAAATGCTACAACTACAAAGCAAAACAAAACAAAACAAAACAAAAAAACAAACAAAAACAAAACAACATAACAACCAAAAACTGGTGAATGTGAAAAGCCATGACAAACACAAACTTATGAACAGAGTATAGGGCCTCATCTTAGCAAATGACCCCAAATGTTCATGGTAACTTAATTATCTTACCTTGAGCTGCACAAATTGCCTGAAAACACAATAGTTAACAATGAGAGCATTTATGGGTCTTCAAAGTGATACTTTCATGATGAGTTACTTCATTTATATTGATTAGACTTGATACAATAAACTCTATAAAACAAGTGTCTTAAAACCACTGTAATTTGTTAATGGCAAAACAGATGTTCAGCATTAAAGTTTTCAACATCAAGCTTGAGTTTACATTAGTTAGCATCTGTATTTTTCTATTTTAAACTTTCCCACCATGGAGATAACCTATTTTTCAATTTGCTCAATGCCATCACGATGTCCTTGTTCCTCAGAGTATATATAATAGGATTCAAAGCTGGTATCAAAATAGTGTAGAAAAGTGACAGCTGCTTACCCATTCCTTCTGATTGATTTTGTTTGGGTTGTAAATAAGTGATGCTTGCTGTTCCATAGAACAAGACTACGACTATCAGGTGAGAAGAGCAGGTGGAAAAGGCTTTGGCCCTCCCTTTGGCAGAGAACAGCTTCATAATGTTGCAGATAATCTTGACATAGGAGACAATGATCAGAAGAAATGGAACCATGACAAACAGCACTGCAACAACATAGACTGCTACTGTATTCACAAAAGTGTCCCCACAAGCAAGCTTGAGTAGTGGGGGGATGTCACAAAAGAAGTGATCAATTCTGTTAGAAGCACAAAAGTCCAAAGAGAATATCTGGTAGGTCTGCCAATTTCTACTGGAATCCCACTGATCCAGGAGGCAGCTACCAGATGCAAACACACTTTATCATTCATGAGTAAAGCATATTGTAGAGGTTTGCAAATGGCCACATAGCGGTCATAGGCCATTGCTGCCAGTAAGAGACGCTCTGTGCCTCCCAACATAAGGACAAAATACATTTGTGTTGCACAGGCAAGCACAGAAATATTTCCTTTAAGGGTATAAAGATCCATAAGCATTCTTGGGATAGTAGCTGTTACATAACAGATTTCTAAAAAAGTTGCTAAGAAAAAAATACATAGGGGTCTGGAGTATAGGGTCAGATTTTGCTAACAGTATTATAATACTGTTGCACATCAGTATAGTCAGATACATAAACAAAAACATTATAAACAGCATCCATTGCAGACTAGGAACATCAGAAAATCCCAGAAGAATAAATTCTATCACTGAAGAGACATTTGATTTTTCAGTTTTAAATTGAACTTCATCTGCAGACATGGTAAACTTAAAACAATTAAGTTGTATTTTGTACTGCATTTTAATTCTTAAAATAACTAAATCATAGGCACACATGCCATACTATATATAAATTTCCATTCATCTTACTCTATTTCTGAAAACTAATAATTAGAAACGAATATGTGGCTGAAATTTAAAACATGATTGTAATATATCTTACAGATTTATGTGTTATGACATGCATTCAATTTACTAATGTATATTATGGACAAATATTGTTTTACCATTGAGAAAAAATATTGTCTTATTTTTAACATATTTGTCCTTCTTTATAATATTTTTATCTCCATTCCATTTTCCCCTACAAAAATTTTCCCTTGAAACTTGTGACTGCTCATACAAAACTAGTTTAGTTTTCCTTTTAATATTTTAATTAGAGTCAATATCTTGAACCTAATATGTTTTGATGAAAATACAGTTTATTATGTCTCTACCTCCTACCTTTCTTCTTTCAAGGATGCAATGTATGAGAACCTTAGCCTTAGTTCTCCACTCAGAAAACCTCTCGACTAAAAGCTCTGATCCAGTACATAAAAAATTCTCGTCCCGGCAGTACATACAGCTCAGAATGATAGCAAGTTCCTGTTCAAAGAGTACTTAGGTTAATATGAAAAACAAACAATATATTTTATGTTATTTACTTAACAGTTAATAAACAAAGCTGTTACTCAAACTGTACTTTCACAGTGCTATTCTTAATGTGAAAAGTTTTACCATGACCTTCTTAAAATTCTGAGGATTTCATGTTTATTTTCCTGCTTTCTAAACTTTTTTCTAATATATAATTTAGTAGAGTAGTTCCTACTTTGAATTAATATACCAGTAAAATATTTCAATATAGAAATATTCTCAGCTTTTTTCACTTGAATTAGTACTAGTTTTGAGACACTGTCAAATACATTAATAACACTATTATTGTCACTGAATTATTTGAAATGGATATTGTTTCACTTCAAGTTAAGAAAATGAATAGATATGGTCACTGTACTCAATAATAAGTCTATGCTTAGATGATATTCTCAGAATTTCATCTTTTATGCTTCATTGACTTGGTTCTTAAGGTGAGAAATATCATAAACAATATACTCTAGCAGCACAATTTTATATTAACTTGCTTCAACTTCATCAACTTTTAGTTGATGACTTATCCAACACTCCTCAGGAAATAACTCTAACAGCAAAAAGTAATAGCTGAAAATTCAATTTAAAAACATTATATCACCCACAAATTGTCTCTCCCACAGGTATGGGACATATTCTCTATTCAGCTTTCACCTAGGGAGTCGAGTATATCAAGTCTACATCATCCACACTGTGGTATTGTATACTGTGGCAATGTTAATTCTTTTGCCCTATATGAAGATTTTAGTTTAGACACATCCATATCTAATGAGGACATAAAAAAATCATAAAGCCTGCAGACTTGCTTGACCAGGATCAGGCAATTCTGAGACACATGATGGCCTTTATTCTATCTTTGGTTTTCATCTCTAACTCTTGCATACTTGGGAGACTTTTAATATTTTTACAATTTGGGGATATTGCATGGATAAAATATTTCTTAGGAATCATTTATGCCTTTTTTCAGGAGTGTTGTTTCTAAGCATCCCCTGGAAAATCCTGAAGATACTACTCCTTCCTCTTTTAGGGAGATATCCTTTCTATTTGAAAGGTCTACTTAAGGTCTTCCTATGCCTTAAAGGTTTTGTCTTACATACAGAAGCCAATTTTTTTGTGAGGTAATGAGACATTCTTGAAATGTCTGTCCCTGTATTTTCTCAGTAACAAGATAATCAAGACAAATTAAACTTTTGAAGGCCAACAAGATTTGATGGGCTAGAGGATTTGTCCCCACATCAGATTACAAGCCTCTTCCAGCTCTATGCAAGAAAATTATATGGCACATACAGTAACAATATTAGATTAGCTTTATGTTATTTCTGTCCTACACAGACACTCATACTGATAAGCAAAGAAAGTAGTGGAAAGATGATAAAGGAATGAAATGTCCAGAACTTCCCTTTTTTAAAAAGGTTAGAACAGGAAAAGTCATTGGGATACCTTATGATTTAAAAAAAGCACAACAGAATGCTGCCTAGACATATGATACAATTCTATATAGATATAAAATATAAACATTGTATATGCCATAATTGAATAATAACTGGAGCACCTTTGGTTTGAAGTTTTTCTTGGGCACTCTGACTTTTAAGAGTTAATAATACACTACTTCGGACATGACAATATCCTAAGCATGCTTGAATATTTGGTTTGGGTCTAATATTCTTGAAGCAATCAGAGCTAAGAGTCCATGAACATGCTGTAATATACTCTACTTTTTTCTTTTTTTAAAAAAAATGTTAAGAGGTTAATGAGTAAAAATGATAAATATGTTTATCAATGATGTCAAAACATGCAGGAAAATGATTGAAAATAACTGTCATCATTTATTAATAGTGAGTAAGATGAGCAAGGAAAGTAAAATATTAAAAAACAAAAAAATTATATGATCTATCTTTTGTGAATACATACCTGAATACTAAATTCTGTATAAATAAAGAAGCTTTCTGGCTGCTTCTCAGTTAGGCTGTAAGATTCTCACCTGGCTCACATCCTTCTTTCCCCAATTCCTTACATTCTCTCTGGACCTGTCTGCTCTTAGGGCTGGCTCCCAGAAAAGATTTATCTTAATTACATCAATATAGATACATAAAGAAAACTAATAGTTCATTTTAGCATAATTTCCAGTGATTTCAGAGTCTTTGATGTGTTTTTACTGTTATCTTACTGAAATTTCATTTGACAAGGGTCTGTTCTTATATTGATGCTTTGTTTAATTATTAATAAATATATTTTTCACTTCTTCCATGTCTTATTTAGGATTGAAATGGTAATGTGAACACTGAATTTTTATATAATCCATGTGTTCTGTAACATTTATGTTACTCAACCTTTCAAATGTTAGTGAGTGAAATTAGCTTTGTTATTTTAAAATATTTTTAATTAAGAATTTCATTTATATATAGAATATGTAAAGATCTCATTTACTCTTTCACATTTTTCTCTACAATTTTCTCAAATCTTTCTAATGAGCCCTTTCTCCCAACTTCATGTCTTTTTATTTATTTGTTTTCCTATATCTCACTGTCTCTAATTAGTATTTTCCATATGGATATGAGTATAATGACATCCACTGAAGCATGAGCAACCTGTCTGTCTTTAACGTATATGTGTCATTATATAATCCCCTTTCATGCCATGCTGGAAATTTTCACTGACCATCTTTTTCAGGTTTCACATAAATAACCACATATACTGTGTTTTCATGATTGCAAATGTCATGTTATATTTTAAAGATACCATTCCTTCCCAACTTCCAACTTTCACATACTTTTGAACATGTTTTCAGCATTGCTCCAATAATTACTGTGATTAAGATATGTGAAACAAGTTTTTAATGTACTTCTAAGGTATAAGTAAGTATTATAAGCAATCAGGATATATTCACATTTTCAAAAGGTAGATCATATCTTAAAATACTTTCAAGCCAGTGATTAGTTTTAAGTCTGTGCATTAAGTGTTAAACACTTTTATATTTCTCAAGTATTATTCCCCTTCACACTGCACTGGCAGCTAAGATAAGGAAAGATCTAAAACTTATTTTTCGTTCCTCATCCAACTTTTAAAATAAAATATATAGTTTCTTTACTTAACATTACTTTTAAAGTATCATCATGGATTAAACAATGTCTCAACACTAAACATAACCTCCAACAAACCAAAAAAAGTACAAATTAGAAAAGATTTTACAATAGATAGATGCTTACTAATTTTGTTGAAATACAGAGTAAGAGATTCTTTAATTTGTAATTTCTGAGCTCAAGTTTACAAAGACTATAATTTTATTTATTTTTTATTTTTTTCCTTCTTTATTTTGTATTTATCAAAAAAAAACAGTAAAATGAATTTAAAATGCAGAAAAGTTAACAATAAGTATAAAGAGGATAAGAATCATAAGCATGGCTTATCAAGGGTGATAATGCAAATAAGATTGCTACACATATATTTACTTTGTGTTCAGCTTTCCCTCTGAATTTTTTTTCCATCCCTGTATATCCTTATTCAAGGTCCCTTCCCCCTCCCACCACATCTGGTCATTTTTCTTCTCTGCAACTCCCCATCCCCTCCCTGGGCAGGGAGCAGACATTCCTATGGTCCCACTGACCCAATAATGCTTGGATCAGTCTCCACTCCTGGCCAAATCCAGTTTTGTCCCCCCTCCCTCAAGAGTGAGTCTGGGGGCTGGAGAGATGGCTCAGAGGTTAAGAGCACTGACTGTTCTTCCAGAGGTCCTGAGTTCAATTCCCAGCAAAACCACATGGTGGCTCACAACCATCTATGATGAGGCTCACAACCATCTATGATGAGGTCTGGCGCCCTCTTCTGTAAAACTGTATGCATAATAAATAAATCAAAAAAAAATTTTTTAAAGAGTGAGTCTGGTGTTCCTATAGTTGGAGTGGGGTTCGAAGGGTCAGTCCAGGGTGTTTCTGATCCCTAGATGTTCAGTGGTTGTGGTTTGCCTCTTGGGCATGTTTGGCTTGTTTTCTTGTTTGTTTGTTTAGAGACCACTAGTGAGTGAGTACATCCCCTGCTTATCTCTCTGAGTTTGTGATACCTCGCTCAGAAGGATATTCTCCAAATCCATCCATTTGCCTGCGAATTTTAGGATATCATTTTTTCTTACTGCTGAGTAGTATTCCATTGTGTAGATGTACCACAGTTTGTTAATCCCTTCTTCAGTTGAGGGACATCTAGGTTGTTTCCAGGTTCTTGCTATTACAAATAATGGCATATTCATAAATATGTAGACAAATTTAGTAATAATAGAGGATTAGGTCAAAACAAAATTTCAGAATTAGAATAAACTTTGACTTCTGAAAACTATTAAAATACAACTTAGATGAATTGTGGATAGCGAGCTTTTAAAGCAATATGCATGTGCCAGATAAAATATATCCTTAAGTACACATACTTCTAAAATAAGTTCACCTCATCATATTGCAACCAGAAAAACATTTATAAAACCTAATCAAAGATGTTTAAATAATAGAGATATTAGGTGGCATTTTTTTCTTTGAAGGGAGTTCTAACAGTGATATCTATATCATCTTCACGCAGTACAAATACAAATTTGGTACTTGTCAGTGTTAAAGTGAAAGCGTGCAGCTGCAAACTAACATTGAAGGTAAATTGTACTTATTGTATTAGCAAATGGTGCTCTGCCCAATTCTAGTATGCTAACCATAACCATAATTCATTTCAGACGAATAATCATATAAGCTTAACCTATTATATCTGTCTTTGAGATTCTAAGCAGAAAAAATAAATTCTAAAAGAGGTAATATTCTTTATAATCTTTGAGATGACAAGTTATCATTCCCTTAAATTTTTAAGATTATAGTTGGGTGATATAAAACATTATAAAACTAATGAAAAGCTTGAAATATAACCAACATATTCCTTAATATTATATAATAATATATTCTTACTCTTGTCCTGCAAGGCATGTTATATTCACTTCTGAAGATAACTACCCCAAGATAAGAGGTGGAATTTGTAATGATGTATAAGAAATAATAATACTTCATGTTTTTGTTATGATTTTTATCGGTAGTCAGTACCTTCTCTGACATGTGTGAGAACTCGGATTCATTACATGAACAAGAGTTATTACATCCATTGTCTCTGAGAGAAAATCAGACCCACCTGGAGTGGATGCACCATGCTGAGGTGACTCACCTTGGGACTTCCTGTCCTTTTCAGGGAGGGGGTCAGGAAAGAAGCAGGGTAGGGGGAAGCTGAAGGCAGACTGGGAACTTTAATTGGGAAAAAGAAAGGATGAGAAAGCAGGGGCATACATGGAAAAAAGAATTTTTTTTTAATTAAAAAAAAAAAAGAAAATTCTCCATGTCTAGAGTCCTTAAAAATATGACCTGAATTTTAAAAAAACCATGGAATCTTCAGTGAGAACCAACAAGAATCCTGTATTTTAATAAATTTTTCTATAATTTTTTATCACTGAAATTATATATATGTGCTTATGTGTATATAGTACTCGTATTATACATATAGATATAAATATATATGCACAGATATGTACAGTTGATTATAAGTATACACAATGTAGTGTGAGTATCTTGGGGAGGTATTGCAAGATTTATTTTCAAGTGTGTTTAATGTAAAATTTCATAGGTAGGCAATAATAGAAAACACATAATTTGGAAAATTTTGAGATATAAATTTTAAATCTGGATTGATATGTTTAAAAGATGCATTTCTTCTTGTTGGAATAATGAGAATTCCTTTTTGGAACTGATATAAAGCATTGCCATATGGGTATATCCTGTACCACATAAATGTACCCTGACATATAACCATTTCCCAACTCATAATTCATACTCTTAATTTCCAATTTTGTTTTACATTGTTATAAAGTAAAACCAGGGCATATTGGCACAAGCCTTTGCTTGTTTGTTCTTCCTCTGTTTAACATATATTCTTTTGTTACCCAATATATACGGACTATAAATTCTGTTTCTTCAACTCCTCCTAGTTCCTCCCAGCTCCCCTTCCCTGCAGACCCACTCCCTTCACTATCTTGTTATAAAACAACAAGCTTCTGAGAGATAATAATCCAATGCGATAATTAAAATATAATACAAAGCAAAAACTATCATATTAAGCTGGACATAGAAGCCAAAGCAAACAAACAAACAAAGAGTCCCTAGAGCCAGCATAAGAGTCAGAGACACACTCAATCTCACAATTAGGAGTCCGCCAAAATACTAACCTGAAATCTATAATATATAGTCAGAGAACCAGGGGAAGAATCCTATAGGTTTTGTGCTTGCAATTTTAGTTTTTGTAAACTCTTACAAGCCTTGATTAGTTGATTTAGAGGGCATTATACTCATGGTGTGTTGTATACTCTATGACTCTTAAATCTTTCTGCCTCCTTTATTTGTGGGGCTCCTCAAGCTTTAAGTAGAGGGTTTAATGGAGATATTCCATTTGTATTCTCTTAACATAATATTTGTCTGTAGGTATCTGTATCTTTGTCCATCTCCTATAGGAAGGAATTTCTCTGATGATGACTGATTAAGACACTGATCTATGAGTCTAGCAGAATACAATTAAAAATAGTTTAATTGATGCTTTTTTGAGATCAGTAGTTTTGGCTATAGCCCAGGCTTCTGGGCAATCTACTACATGGTTGTTGGTTATTCATTCTTATTTATGGAGTGAGCATTATATAAAATCAAACATTGGCTGGCTACTCCCACAAGTTTTATATCACCATTTCCCTAGATTTTTCTTTTTTTCTTTTTTTTTTTTTTTGGCAGGAGAGTTTGTAGGTCAAAAATTTTGCTGTTTGCATTTTTTGGTAACTTTCAGAATATCTTCCTTCACCAAAGGCATAGAGATTAAGGTTAAATATATGTAGAAACTTAAATTCTCCATGTTGAAAGAATTGTCTTGGTATTGTCTTCAGCAATTGGGATCAATTTTCATGAATTATGATGCGCCATAATGTAATTTCTGCTTATAGCAATTGATAATTCAGATGTCACCCACCAGAGAAAACACTTTTTGATGGGCAAGGTTTATAGATCCCTAACTCTGAAAACTGTAGCTTTCATCTGTAATTTTACTTGTGCAAAAACAGCTATGATATTTATCCATTTACCATGAATTTTCATGTAATGAGTACATGTAATCTTATGATTACATCTCCATCTATTGGACACACATATTTGTGGATGATCAGGAAGATGACCTTTCATTTAGCTGTCTAATTTAGATGAACAGAAACATATTAAAATATGCTTCATAACTAGATTTATTGTTGTATGTGAACTATGTAGACACATAGAAGTCTATTTTCTATCCTTGATTATGAACAAACCAAATTGGGAAAACAATGTCCTTTGGATATACTACAGGTAGAACTTTTACACATTTTACTCATGAGTGAAATTGTATGTTTGACCTTATTGGATAAAAACCTTTGAAAAGATTTATAGTGAACTAGGGTGAAATTGCAGGTGTCTAACCAAAGTTATTAAGAAACAGAAAGAAATTATGCAAATTTTTCACTTGCTACATTCAGCTGACAGAAGTGCTATGTGTCAGGCTCATCTAACCAACCATAGTGACATCAAGCTCTGATCACAGTCTTACTCTTGAAACGTTAAACTTTGTTTTGCTGTGGTAAATGGACCTGCCATTATCACTTGGTCAGTGGGATAGTACCCTTGTAATTGCTTCAATCCTCCTGAAAAATGTATCTAAACTAGGTCAATAAGAAGCTAGAAAGAATTGAAATTAAAATTTAAATTGGGACAGAGAATTAGAAAAGAATTTAGAACTATAGACCTAACTAAAGAATTGGAGCTAAGAAATTATAGACAATTAGGACAAGAGAATTCAAATTAAAGTAGAACAATAAAGAGACATAACTGGACGAATATGTGTGTGCTTTCTTTCATTCCCCCTAAGCTTCCTTTGCTTTGTTGTAGCTTCTGACCTGAGTCCTGTAGTGACCTTGAGTCACTGGACTCTAAGGTTACTGCTAAGCAACTTTTTGTATTAGCAACAGCCTGAGTTGTTTGTGGATTTCCAAAGACCCTCCTTGGCCTACAACACAATTGAATGCAACCCAGTCCTACTAATATACCCTTGTTTGAAAGACAGAGTAGACAGTTGAGACTCTATACACTTTATTAGGAGACTTCATTAGAATTACCTTCATATATTTTAGTAAGATTTGAATGTACTATATTTCTATATCATATTTGAAATATCCTGCATTTTAGCTGTCTCTGCATATTTTTTCTCTAATCTCTCTTTCCTCTTCCTTACCACCTGATCACTCCATTCATGTCCCCATATTTCTGTAAAATCTATTCTATTTCCCCCTCCAAGGGAGATCAATGTACTTCTTTTGTAATTACCCTGCACTTAACCACTCTGGGTCTACAGATCATAAATTATAGCTATTAGTTTTTGTGTTTGGAGAGAGACACATATACTCACTGCCAAGTGCCACATGGCAGTTTATTTTAGAGAATTACCTATAGCAGGTGCCTGGAGATGAACAGGAGAGAGGAAGAGAAAGAGAGAGAGAGAGAGAGAGAGAGAGAGAGAGAGAGAGAGAGAGAGAGAGAGAGAGAAGAAAAGAAAGGGGAGAGTGAGCTGCCAATTTTAAGAGAAGGGTTGGACTTGAATCTACATAGCCACACCTAGGGGTGTGCCCTCAGTATGCAGGACCTGGGAGCTTTACCAGATGGCCATAACATGCCAGTAATTCTTATTTCACCTGGCCTTACATTGAGTATACCATGTGGTATGCCAGGAACACTTACAATAGTAGCTGTTTTATGTAATAAAACTGCAACTATCAGATTAAGATGAGCAGGTGGAAAAGGATTTGGACCAATGTCCAGCCAAGAAAAACTTCAGGATGTAGCAGATAAATTTACCACAGGAGAAAGAGAGAGAGAGAGAGAGAGAGAGAGAGAGAGAGAGAGAGAGAGAGAGAGAGAGAGAGAAAAGAAAGAAAGAAAGAAAGAAAGTACCACCACACCAAGTACTGCTTAGTGATTAACAAATCTCTCTGTACAATCAAGGTTGAGTAGTGATGAAATGTCAATGAAGAAGATAATTGATTCTGCTAGATCCAAAAAAAGTTTGATAGAATTGTCTAGGAGCATCAGGAACAAACCTGCTGCAAAATACAAACACCATTTCCTCCTAGAACTTTTGGTTCATAAGTGGGACATAAATCAAAGGCTTGCAAATAGCCACATAACTTTAATAGGTTTTCACAGTCAGAAGGAGGCACCTGTTGCCTGAATACATAAAGGTAAAGCACAGTTCTGCTGCACAGTTCAGAAAAGAAATGTTTTCATTTTGAAGTACTAAATTCTAGAAACATTTTTGAGATGGTGCCTATTAAATAACAGATTTTCACAAAAGGAAAATTACTAAATAATTATGCATGCATAGGTTTCTTGAAGACTGTGGTCAGTTTTTTTTGTTTTGTTTTGTTTGCTCTTTTACTAGAATTCTTATAATGTTGCATGTAAGAAGAGTCAAACACGACAGCATAAATATCTCAAACAGCACCCAGTGAAGATGAGGGGACATCAGAAAACTCCATGATGGAAAAATTCATTCTTGCTTCATTTTATAATTTATTGTGTTTTTATATGCATATGTGACGAATTACGTATACCTTGTTCATTCTATTTTTTTCCAAATCCACTAGTGCTCTTGTTAACTCAAATAGAAACATGACTATACTGCAAGGCATATCTAAGTAAATATTCAACAATATTTTGGTTCATTTCTTATGATAATTTTAACAGTAAAAATAAACTGACCTCTTGTTAAGATGACCTTAAGAAGTACATTTAATTTTACAAATTTAATTACAGTTTCACCAATGTTATAAATAAATAATTTTCATTTCTATTAAGGGTACATTGAAAGAAGATAATATTGTCTTATATTTTTCTTGAAGAAAAATAACTTAAATTACATATCTCATATTCTTTTTATATCCATGTATTACCTAATTTTTAAAAAGTGATCTAAAGAAATTTCTTGAAGCTATTATGCAATTCAAAATCAATTTGAAGTTCTCAATTTTGTACTACAGTAACAAGATTTTCTAAATCATGTTTCTCAATAAGGAAGTAAATTAATATATTTTGCTAATCTCTACTAGTATCCCCTGGCATATGATAAAAACAAAACATAATTAATTATAAAAGCTCCTTCACAGATTCTTTTCAATAATAACTCATGTGTAACATGCCAAAATATGAATTAAAATTTTATGAGATTATGGCTATTTCCTTCCATCATTGTTCTATCTCAGTGGTAAAGCTGTTACTTCTTCTTGTCAAATTTCCTTGTATTCTAAGGTGGTTTTCTTTTTTTATTATTGTGAATGAATTCTCATTTTTATCCATCTATCCCCTTGTTCAAAATCCCTTCCACCTCCCTTCCCTTCTAGTCACTCTCTTTTCTCCCCATCTCCTTATCTCCTCCCCAGCAAGGGCAGGAGGTCCCAAGGTCCCAAGGTGGCTCAGTTAAGCATCCACTCCAGGCATATTTGCTTTCTTCATCCTAACTTCAAGATTGGGTCAGGTGTTCCTCTGGAGGGAATGGTCTCCAAGGTGCTGGTCCAAAGTGTTTCAGATCCCAAGCTGTTTATTGGTTGTGGTTTGCAGATTGGGAATGTTTTGATTTTTGTTAAACTCCACAAATGATTGAGTATATACCCTGCTTATCTTCCTGAGTTTGTGATACCTCACTCAGTTGAATATTCTCCAAATTCTTCTATTTGCCTGCAAATTTTCGTATGTCATTATTTTTCTTACTGCTTAGTAGTACATCATTGTGTAAATATACCACAGTTTGTTAATCCATTCTTCAGTTGAGGGATATCTAGGTTGTTTCCAGGTTCTTTCTATTATGAATAATGCTGCTATGAACATAGGTGAGCTAATGCCTTTGGAGTGTAAATGTATATCTTTAGAGTTTTCTTTATTTTTTTCTAATAGTGGTGATTAAAATTGCACTTTCACATATTTCTCATTGATTCTGGTTAGACTGTAAAACAACAGAAGGTCTTACAATATGTGGAATGTACTAAACATCTCCACACCTTTTAAAAATTATTTAAATTTGTTGTTAAAAATTTGAAAATTTTATACTGATGTGGTAGAATGTTTTTTGTATGATATAAATAAAGTAGCTGTTTTGGCACATGCACGGCATGGTAAAAGTGGATAAAAAATCAGAGGCAGCCAATTAGAAAGAGAGTAGAGTTAAGTCAGTCGCCATCTGTCTCCCGAAGAAGCAACATGTAAGAAAAACAAGTGAGCCACTGGCTGTGGCCACGTGGTAAAAAGATTAATAAAAATGGGTTAAATTAAGATAAAAGAGCTAGCTAGCAATGTCCTTAAAATATGGGCCAAACAGTTTAAACCATATAAGCGTGTGATTCATTTTCTTTAGAAGACAAAAGCCGTGGCCGTGCAGACCAAATTCCAAACTACAGCCGCTGCAGCGTGTACGAGGTTACAAATTACCATCACAAACCTCCTGGATCCAAAACGGGCCAGAAAAAAAAAAACTTCTACAACAGATGGTGCCCAACGTGGGGCACGAACACCCACATAAAGTCTAAAAAAGTTTAAAACGGTTTCTTAGTTTGCATATTTAAATTGATTTATGGTACAGAGACAATGTAGTGTTCAGACAAAAATTTAAAAATGGCGCGTCTGCGTCACACAGCTTAAACTCATACATTTCACGACAAGATTCGCACAAGTATGTTTGATTTAAAGTTTCTGGTTATATTAAACAAAAACAACAACAACAAAAAAAACAGAATAGAGCTAGCTAGTAATGTGCTTAAAATATGGGCCAAACAGTTTAAACCATATAAATGTGTGATTCATTTTCTTTAGAAAACAGAAGCCGCGGTTGCACAGACCAAATTCCAAATCTCTTCCACCGCTGCCGCCACTGCGCGCACCAGGTTACAAGCTACCGACACAAACCTCCTGGACCCAAAACGGGCCAGAAAAAAACTTCTACAACATACTGAGTGTTTTGATTATATCCCTCCAATTATTTTCAGGTCCATACTCTTTTTCTATCCACACAACATTGTGTATTGTTTTTTTTTTTTTTTAAATATATATATGATGAGCAATTTGTGCCACCTAAATATTCTTGAATGTGTGATCTTCCATTTGATTATGCTACATTTATTAACAATATGTCCTGAGAAATAACAGTCTTTCCCTCTCCCAGAAGCAAAGAGTTGTAAATATCTTCCCAGGTGGGTGCAACACTGCATTTTCATTCTGAGATTTAAGATGTCTTCTGCTGGTATCAATCTTGTGCATTCTGTAGCAACCTCTGTGAGCTCATATGCAGAATTTCCCTGCTTTGTCTAAAAAACACAATTTCCTTGTAATAACTACAGCCTTTGTCTCTTAGACTCTTTTTGCCCACTTTATAAAAAAGATCCATGATCTTAGAAGAGGGAATGCTGTAGTTGGAATTTTTTGGGACTGCCAACCAGTGCCCATATAAAAACACAGAAACTTATTAGTAATTGTGAATGCTTGGCCATAATGTAGGCTTCTCTCAATAGCACTTTTAGCTTAAATAAATCTGTTTCTATTCATCTATGTTGTGCCTTGAACCTTTTCACTTTCTTTCATTCTGTATGTTCTATTTTCCTGCTTCCCCTATGTCTCTCTGTCTGTCTGTCTGTCATCTTCCTTTTTTTTTCCCTTCTTGAGACTAAATTTCTATTTTTACTTATACTCCCTAGCCAGAAGTTGTGCTTATACCTTCTCCCTCACTATTGGACATTCAACTTTTTTATTAGACCAATTGGTTGTTTTGTGCAGGCAAGATAAAAGAACACTATATCTTTATATAATTAAGCAAATGCAACACATCTTTCCATAGATAGAAAATAAAAATATTTTGCATCATTTATATATACATATGCCTCTGTGTGTGTGTGTGTGTGTGTGTGTGTGTGTGTGTGTGTGTGTGTATGGATGAGATTCCTGTGGCGAGCCGCTTTCTGGTCTTCAGAATGACGAGTCACCACATGCACGATTCTTCTCAGATCATACTTTATTGGAGTACAGCTCAGTTGAGATAGAATGGTGGAAGAAAGACCCCATGCCTGAAATACAGCCTGCTTATATAGGGAAACTGGGATGTGTGTAGCCATATGATTGGCGCCCAAAGTAATGCCTCATTAGCATATAGCTGGTGATAGGTGGTAAGGAGTGCCAAATTAGCATAGTCAGGGATCACATCGGATAGGTCACTACTCAGTGCCTAATTAGCATAAGCAGCGGGGGAGCAATAGCTGGGGAACATGATGCAATGTTCCAGCAAGTTGCGCAAGGGCCAACAGTGTCCTACACATTCTACAGTCTTATTCACTGCCTACAGAAATGTCACATGTACCTTTGTTAATCTGCTTCTACTGTATACTCTAAGAAGAAGCACTTCAAATGATGATTGAGAGATTGTTGATCTATAGCTATAATGACACATTATTAACAATTAGTTTAATATTATAGCAACTTAGAAAAAATAATGGATTCTTTCCCAGTGTATATGACCTGTCTAACCACAAACATTCTTGGCCTGACAATGTTGTCTGTTACAGGTTTCATTTTATGGAGCAAG
This sequence comes from Sigmodon hispidus, assembly GCA_004025045.1. NCBI lineage: Eukaryota > Metazoa > Chordata > Mammalia > Rodentia > Cricetidae > Sigmodon > Sigmodon hispidus. The sequence continues at coordinate 54,148 of PVIH01008662.1, forward strand.
AACTAAATCCTATCATAAAGTGGTATCTTGCTCTTGTAATATTTATATCACTATCATATGAGTAAATATGTCTTACTAGACTGATCATTATTATGTTTCCAGCTTCATGGCTGGGCATGAAAAATAATTACATATGTATGCATAAGAGTATCCAATGTTATGAAATTAGTCAATAGAAATAAAGTTTCTAGATCATTACCAACTTGATTTTCCCATGTTCTTTGATTTATGTATCTGATGTTTCTAGCAATAGGTTCTTTCCATCAAATCCTAGATTGATGATTATATCCAGTATTATTGATCTATGAGATATAAATAGTTAACAGTTCCAAAGGAAGTAATCAATTTCTTGCACTGCAATTATTATGTTTTATATTCTAGTAGGTACTAGAGACATTGTTGAATCATTATAGGATAATTAATCTTTTACTATTTTATGTGTGCATATGTATTTATTTAGGATATTTTATAGTACTAGAAGTTCATGTAATTAGATTAGGAGAGAATGTATATGTTAGAGAACAAAATATGAAGAAAAATAAGTAACATTAATGACAAAATATTCATTGAACCATTTTTTAATTTAACACTGAAATGGAGAGAATTTCAAAAGAAGATAATAGATAATATTTTAGATAATCATAGCTCATTTTTTGGGAGGTGGTCAGGTTTGTAGTCAAAACTAAAAAAAATTTAGTAGAAAAAAGTTTAAGTATACAATTTGCTCAGGAATATTTTACATTTAGAAGTGTGAACAAGGATTGTGAAGTTAATGAAGAGATATTGCCACTAAAAATAAGCTAAACGCTTAAATGAGGAAAATAAAGTGATGACTTGATAGGACTTCTAAACTTTCACTGATGACCTCAAAGTACAAAATTATATATTATTTGAAAGTATTTCTACTAAGATAAAAATCTGTTTCTAAATCACAGTTATACAGGGTTATTCATGTAAGGATTTTACCAGTGCAATAGTATCTTGGTAACTGGTAAACAAAGAATACCACAAAGTCATACCGCACAACAAACTTCACACAAGTGATTTATTAGGAAGAAAACACAGAAAGGAAGCTGCCTCTAAATGGGAACAGAGAAAACCATGCACTGTTTGGGGGTGTGACCTTTTATAAAGTTTTTGGAACATGCACAAAGAGCTAGTAGAACATATGCAGGGAGCTAGATTAGAAATATACCATGACCGGAATTCTTATTTAGTTGTTAATGATGAGTCATAGGGAGACAGACTTTCAAGTCTCAGAAGTGTAACAAACTAGAGATGGGTGATCGTCTGCTAGTATACTACCCTAAAATTTAGAAGAATATTTTTCCAAATTTAGCCACTCATACAACAAGAGATTGCTATAGATGTGGTACCATGGTCACATAATCTGGTCCAATTAATGGCAAACCCTGGCATTCACTACTGATGATCCTTCTTCATATATCTAGTATGTAACCCTTACAGGATAAAGAAGCTTTCATTAGTTGATGTTTTAAGGGAAGTACTGGCAAACCAAGGATGAATGGAAAGGTCAGGGTTTCTAAAAACAAATCTAGGAAGGATGATATATAACTGTGTAAGAAGAAACCTAAACTATTTGGGAAACTACAGTGACAGAGGTACCAAGCTTCTTTTATTTTTCCACTTACATAATATTAAGTTCATTTAAAATATATGTTTACATAGAGGATAAACAAATAGAGGATTTCAGTTAACTTTTGTACAATTCATTGTTCATTAGAATTAGTCTTTCTAAAACTGAAACTCATCAAAAGATTAATTCAACTATGCTTTCCTTTATACAGTGCCAATTTTTGATGCAAATATCTTGTGTAAATTCATTTCATTACTAACACATATAACTTTAAAAAGACTGAATTTTATAGTTCAGTTATACTATAGAAACAGAAAGCTGTTAACCTCAGATACAGTGAAGTCCCCATTCATGTTTGATTGTTATTGTATGTAATGCTCCTAGAAGCATTACTTACCAACCTTCTAAATGTTTGATAAGATCATTTTCAGGAAATAACAGGGGCCAGAAAGAGCAGTGAAGTTATATACTGCAAAGCCCAAGGAGATAAGATTTAAGGAATTAGAATTCAGACTTCACTCCATCTGCCTCTAGTGCCACACGGAGCTCTAGGATTTAATATTTGACTCATTGAGTTTTGCTCTTTGCTCTGGTGTTGTTTCTGGTTTTTGCTTTCTCAATTTCTGCTATGAGCCATAGAAATATGACATAGGAAGTCAATTGGAACTGAAAAGGCTGATCCATTAGAATCAAGGTTTCTGGTGAAGGTAAACCAAAATACAAGCAGTCTTGGTGCTATTGCCTTGGAATATTATTAGCTGTTCCCCACAATAAATTTATTGTCTGTAATTGTAGCCTCCTCCTCATCTGTTACTACCTTGGGATTTGTTTCCTAAGAGCTTCTAGCAGTATGATTGACCATTTAGTGGACACATATTTCTGTGGGTGGTCAGAAAGATGACTTTTCATTTAGCTATATAATGTTCACAAATACACTATATACTTAGTTGTGCTTCACAGTGAGACCTATTATCCCACAAGACTACAGACATTTAAAGCCTGCTTTTTTTTTCTTTTTTTACTAAGACTAATACAAATTGCACATGTTTAGCATATTTTTAACCCAGTGCACGTTCTAAATAGACTAAAGATCTTTTTAAATTATATCCTAAGTTCCAAACTTCACAGTTATGTATAAGGTCAGAGTTTCAGGTGTTTGCAAAGATAACGAATTCAAAGTATCTTAAGAAAAGAATGCCAAGTCTCTGGACAATAGACAAATGAGGTATAGTTGTTTCAGCTGGGCAATACTCCCTCCCACAATGTAGTCAGTTTTACTCCTGTGGCCTTGGAGTCTTGAGTTATCATGGAAAATTGTTCTGCTCTTAACAATTTGTGCTTGCTTTCACATTGCTTTATTAACTAATTTATTATCTAGAAACACCTGAAACGTTGTTTCTAACACAGGATTCCATTCTTGTAACATCTCATATTTAGCAAATTAATTGAATTTCTTTCTTCTTCTCATTTGACTCTGTTCCCTGCATTTACTGGGGCTTTTACATGTCACACCTTTTTTGAGCCATATAGAAAGCCTGACAGTCTCTGCTTGGTTTTAACTTGTTTTTGCCTTTCTGGCCCTGAAGGAACTCAAGCCTTGTGGGCTTGCTTTGGGCAGGTAATTGCTGATTGTGTATAAAAACTGGTAACTGAAAAGACTTATGGTACAACCATGTAAAACAAGGAGGCAGAGCAACATAAACCAAGACAGATTCAAGTAGAAGGAGAAAGAACAAGGTAGAACAATGTAGAACAAAGTGAACAGTGGAAATTCTTCATTTGCAATAAAGATGATGATCTAAAGTGTGAGGACATCCATTGATATATTTCCAGATTTTCAGTAAAGTCTTCCTCAGATCCTGAGAGAAAGCCTTCAGGGCTGTACCCTCAAGGCTTTCAGTAAATTTCAAATATTTCCTTTAAAATAATATATATTTTTACTTTTTATCATATGCTGTGATATATATAAAGATATTTGTCTTGAATGGCTATTTTCTGCAATTATTTCACTTAAGATTAAAACATTCTAACCTCAGTTCTAACTCTAACCCTGCATGGAAGCTAAAGAGCTCAAAATAGCTTTAATAAGTTCATGAAACTAAAAAATTCACTAAGCTCTCTTTTGCCAAATGTAAACAAGTCAAGCTGTTCAGAATCACTCTTAGAAAAGACAAACTATAAGGATCTACAAGTCCAGGTTCTGAAAAATGCTGAAATTTACTGCAGAGTCACATAGAAGAGGATTAGAACCTCTTAGAACTTGGAATGACCTATTCAGCTGCCTGCAAGTGGTGTCATATGCTCCAAGTTCTGAAAGTTTATGAACTGCCACCCATGCTGAAGTGATGTTGAGATGCAGCTTTGTTTGAGTCATTTCTGCTTCTGTAAGTAACTGCTAACCCATACTCCTATAATCAACTTCAATAAAACACATTTGTCCACCACGTTGTACTTTGGTAATAATATCTATAATTTTGCCTGGTGTAGGCTCCCTATCTCAAGTGAAAAAAAGTATGTATTTTGTTTCCCCAAGAGATGTCTTGTCATAATATCCAAGCTTACTAATTTATCTTGAGTCCCAGAGGCACTTTAATATTGTAATTTTGAACAATTTTGAATCATTTAGAGTTTTTTTGGTTTTTACAATAATTTAGTGTATTTTCTTGTTAGATGTACATGAGTTTTGAGAATGATAACTTTGAAGATAAAGTTTTTTCAAATGGCTCATATGTTGAATGATTAGATCTCAACAGGTATTAATACATTATAACATTTGAAATATAGGCATATGCGTATGAAGTAGGTTACTGATGGGTTGTCATTGGTGCTGGCTTGTGTAATAAAGTGTGAATCTAATTAATCATACTAATAAGAACCAGAAGTCAGATGCTGGGGTAAAACCTGAGAGATCAGATAAGGAGGAGAGCAGCAAAGTCACTTCATTTCTCCATTCTTCCAGTCAAAAGGTCTGAGAGCTTGTCTCCACTCTGCCTTATTTTTTTCTGTTCTCCTCTGTATAGAACTTAGACCTCTATGGTTAACTAGTGGATAGCTCCACCCTCTGACTCCAATCAAGTTTTATGTGTCAGAACACAAACAAAATATTACACAATAGTGTAACTATCTATATAAACAATTGTGTGTATATACCAGTATTAACCACTTGCAGAATAAAATGTCCATGTCACCAAAATTTTCTGTTTCTTCTTTCAAATACTTATTACTAAAAACAAAATTAAAATTTAGTCTTCTAAAGCCAAATAATTTATCATATATTAAGTTTAATAAAATATTAATAATAAAATTATAATAATTATAATTGAGTAATTTTCTCAACCGTAAATATTGTTTTACTTGAGAGCATTATCATCATAAGAGTATATTTTTTCAAGTTAAATCACCTGTATTGATGATAGAAATATATTTATTTTAAATTGAAGTGTTTTATTTTGTGAAATAAAATTTCAAATATCTAAAGGATTTGGAACATACCTCTACAAAGGATCTTTAAAAATACAAATTACATATGATAATACAAAACAAAATTTAAGAGCTAATTATAGCATATGTCTCATAGAACCATTATGTGAGATGGGAACAAATCATTTTATACTACCTAAGATATTATGTTACAAACATGAGTTCATATTTTATTCCCATGTTTAGCCAAACAGGATCTTTCTGTATAATTTCTTATTACTTGCAAGCTTGTGGTGGGGATTTACACTTCATAAAAAAATGTTTTTGTTATTAGAAAAATTAAGTTCTAATGCTGAAATATTGCTTACATTTTCTTACATGGCATTGATTGTAGTTAACTGTACAGGAAACGAAGGAAATGATTTTATTTTCATGATTCTCCCATACACTATATTCTGATCACAGTTTTTCCTCCCTCCAGTCTTCCCATTCTCTCTCTAAGCTCTCCTCTTCCCAAGATGCACTCATTTCAGTAAGGAGAAGCCCTCTCACTGAACACAGCTTTACAAGTTCCAATAAGACTAGACAGGATACCCTTTGTCAGCACAGGATGATCAACCCAGTAAGATGAAGAGGGTCCCAATAGCAGGCAAGTATCAAAAGAGCACAAGGATACATATTAAACTGGGTACAAAGCACAATCATTTCTTGTTTACTTACAGACTTCTATTTACTCATACAAAGCAAAAAGAAACACTGATGTTTAAAAGCTGAACATTGTTAGTGAGCTTATATATAAGTATGAAACATAGAGTCCATTAAGAGGAAATATATTATCAGTTTATTTAAAAGATGAAATTATCTTTTAATTCAATATGCAAAACATATAAAAATAATTTACCTCATATTTGTTGTCTCACACTGTTACCAATCTGGTAAATAATTTTTTCAGTGCTCCTGTGACATCTTTGTTCCTCAGGCTATATATTAGTGGATTAAACACTGGTGTTAAAATGGTGTAAAACAGAGAAAGAAGCTTGTCTGTTCCCTCATACTTATTTGACTTAGGTTTTAAGTAGGTAATACTAGCTGATCCATAGAATAAAACCACAACTATAAGGTGTGAAGAGCAGGTAGAAAAGGCTTTGGACCTTCCTGTGTTTGATGGCAATTTAAAGATGGTTGAGATGATCCTGCTATAAGATGCAAGAATCAACAAGAATGGAACAGTGACAATCAGTACAGCAAATATAAAGACCACAATCTCATTTACAAAGATGTTTCCACATGCCAATTTTAGTAGTGGAGGTATGTCACAGAAGAAGTGATTGATTTGATTAGATTCACAGAAGGGCAGAGACAAAATTTGATATGTTTGCCCCACCTGAATAGGAATTCCAATGACCCAAGAACCAACCACTAGCTGGGTACACACTTTGTGACTCATGACAACAGAATAGTGAAGAGGGTGGCAGATGGCCACATAACGATCATAGGCCATCACAGCTAGGAGGAAGCACTCTGTGGCCCCCAGTATAAGAAAGAGGCACATTTGTGTAGCACAGGCAAAGAAAGAAATACTCCCTTTCAATGTGAAAAGATCCATAAGCATTCTAGGGAGAGTTATGGACACATAACAGATTTCTAGAAAAGAAAAATTACTAATAAAAAAATACATGGGGGTTTGCAGAGTGGGCTCAACCCTTGTGATTAAAATGATGATGCCATTCCCCAACAGGATAATTATGTAGATGAAGAGGAAGATGCCAAAAAGAAACCAGTGCAATTTGGGAGTATCTGAAAATCCCAAGAGAACAAATTCCAGAGATAGACTGAGATTTGTTTCTATGATTTTCAATTTGTTTTCTCTTTGTATGTTCACATGTTTAAATTGCATTTTCTTTTTACAAATATGGTGAGAGCTGTGTTTTGGTCTTTATAACTTCCAATTTTCTTTGTGTAACTTGCAGTTTGTGTTTCTGGGTGAAGTGTTCTGAAACTAGAAGAGGTAAATTCACATGAATAAAAACAATAAAATCAATTTTATCAATAAAGTATTTTAAATGTATTAGCAATATTAGCAATACATTACAATTGTATCAGGGAAATTTATACAGATGTTTGTATTTATTCACTTGCCATAGCAGAAGGATAATGTACACATGCTTTAGCTTGATGGTTCGCTACAAGGCCACTTTTCTACACTCATCGTGTTTGTTCCTTTTTAAAGCTTCAAAATTTATTTAAATTAGGTGATTACTTTAAAATCATCATATCTTTCAATATATTATTTATCTTTGATTTTCAAAAATAATATTGAGAGTTTTGAGGCTTTTTATTTTTATTGTTTTAGCCTAGAATTTTCAAATTTCTATGCAGTCTGAGCTAAATAGGACTCAAGTTTTGATTTATTGGCCAGTTACTGGATAAGAATTTCCACTTACTATTTTTGCTTTTGGAATTCCTGTTTATCTTTTACTGTATACACCATTGAGGCTGGTATCCCTTTGTAGGAGTTTTTCTTTCACTTGTAGGGTAGTACATGTCTAATTGCTATTAATAGGGACCTGCAGTATTTTAATTAACAATTAATATATATTAAACAAAAATATTCATTTTTATGTTTTTATTATATTAATCTTTCAGCAATCACAGTATGCTAACTATCATTGCAAAAGGTAAAATAAAAGCAGGTTGTTGATAGGGAAATGGAAGAAAATAATGTTTTAATTACATTATAATCTCAATAAAAATAAATTAATAATTTAACATATGACATAGCTATGGTATAAATACAATAATTTGATAGCCTACTCCACAGATACTGGCTCAGCTGTATACACTGTCGCATTATTCACAATAGCCATTAGGTGGAAAACAAAAATATATTTCTCAGTGATTAATGAGATAAAAGAAAATATGGTATGTATATACTATGAGTAGTATTTCGCTGTTAAAAAATGAAATCATGAAGTTTTCTAGTAAATAAATGGAACTAGAAAATTGTATATTGCATAAGAAAACCCAGACCAAGGAAGCCAAACAACACATAAAGCCTATTGTTTTAAATCTGAATTAAAAGTACTTTGTGAATCCCCATATTTAAAGTATTTAAATTTCTTTTACTTTATAAATACATAGAATTATTTCATTTCAAAGTGCTTATTTTTTAAAATGTCATTGTTTACCTCTTGCTTTCTCCCTTTCTTCCTTTGTGTTCTTTTTAAATCTCTCTACCTATCCCTCCCCTTTTCTCTCTTTGCTCATTGTCTCTCCATCTCTTTCATCTCTCTTTCTGTGTTGTGATTAGTTCCAGGAGGGTTGAACACATGCACAGCCCACAATTCAAGGTCATAGAACATCTTTTAGTTTTCCTCATGCATCATGTGGAAGGAACCAAGTGACTAAATTCAAGTCATTAAGTTTATCAGCAACTTCTGTTACTATTGAGCTATTTATTCAGAATCCAACCTGACACTTCTTTATATAACCACATAATTCAGTGTATTCATTTTCTCAATTTATCCTTTTTAATCCTGAGTTCTAGTTTATGATCCTATGAGATCCAAGATTAAAGATCTTTTACTATTTTGTTTTATTTTTCACTTGATCATTACTTCTAAATATGTAGAACTCAATGCCTGTACAACTATCCAAGAATCCATCATATTTCTTGTGAGAATTGCATTTAGTTGCATTCACAGAAGTGGGGCAAATGTTTAATAATTAAAATTTATCATTTTATGAAGTTAAAACTAGTTTTTATGCCCCTACTCTTCATTGCACAAAAAAAGAGAATCAAATTATTCATGTAAAGCAAGTTGCTGTGATACATTTCCATAATCTAAGTTCTTAGGAATAGGAAGCAAGAATATTGGTATATATTCAAGGCAATCATGTTTCTAAAAGTAAAATGGTTTTTCATAATATAAAACATTCTCCTAAATAAAATTATTGCTATTTTAAATCATCATTTTGTATGTTTTTACAAAATAATATTATTTTATAATTTCTATCAAATTTTTAATTTTTTAAAAAATTTCTTAATTCTTATTGTCTATTTTATTTAATTTTCACTTGTTAAATAAATGATTTTCCCATCTTGTATGAAATGAATAAAGCTGGTAAAAATGGGCATTTGTATAGTATTGATATATATTGTTTACTAACCCAAGAAGAATATAATTATATGCATATATTAAAATGTGTTTTTTATTATATGTAAACATGTAGAGATTGGTACAGCCATGTACCACAAAATATATATTTGCCTAATGCTGTGAAGTCAAAAATTTAAGAGAACTAAGAGAAAACAAAATCCTAATTCAGTTATTCATAATGTCTGTCTTCTGGAAAAACCACTTCTAGTCTATGCATCCCTTTGCCAGATTATTACATATCAGGGTATCTCACAGAATATTCCCAGAACTCTGGATAAGTATTCATGGCATTTCTGCACTCCACATTAAGTAATACAACCTATTGTATTATAGATACAAACAAGGCTCTGATCTTTTATTTTATCTGATGTTTGATTTCAAATAAAATTAATGGCACAATTTATCATCAGGATGGTTGCTTCATGTGAATCAAGTGGGAATATTAAATGGGAATGTAAGAATATAGAATCATAAAATTCAATTTTCAAAATCAAAAGATCTTACTAACACAGATTATACTAAAATAAATGTATTGCATAAATTATAAATATTTTTCTTTAATTTTTATTTATTTGAGTAAAATAATTCTTTGTTCTTTATTTTGCATTTATGCTGTCTCTATAGAAAAATAAAAAAAAAAACCTTACTATATAAGCTCATGTAGCCATATATTTCATACAAATTCTGTCATGACTTTGATTGGGAGTCTTACCACCAATATTAAGACATAAATAATAACAATAAAAGCAACTGTTCATCACCAATTATGGCACTTTCAGTATGAAAGGAACAATTGCTGTCTGTTTATCCATCTACCAGGAGATTCCTTAACACAGAGGAAGTGTTTTTGAAAAAGTTTTGTAAATTTTTTCCCGTTATTGCCAATATAACAAAATGTGTTTCCATAATAATCAAAACAACACGCCTTCATTATGTTTCTTCATACTTTTAAAATAGTGATAGAAAAAATGTTAACAATTAAAATTTTTATAGGCCTTCCATAATATTTTATTATTTAAATTATATAGTAAGAAAAATCCAGGAATATTCAAACAGTAAAGCTTTAAGTCTAATATATTAAAATTTATTATTTCAGATGTTAAATATGCACAAACTCATAGGACTGAACAAAATATCAACATAGTATCAGTTTACCTTTTCAGGTTTGTTAAAGATGTTCTTTTTAAATGAAGCTATATTGTTTTTAATATATATGAGAATTATATCATATTTAAACAAAAATCTGATTTGTTTTCTAAGCACCAGAGCTATTTATAGAGAAAATACTTCGTTCCAGTGGGGATACCTATCCTCATTTGTCACGCCTAAATTAATACCTAGGTGCCCAAATTTGCAATTAAATTAATATATGTATATATTACAAGCATATATTTCAGACTAGACTTTTTTTTTAAACTTTATTTATTTATTTGCCTTGGTGTTTGCTTGGAACTGGGAACTGGAACTACAGACAGTTGTGAGCTACCATGTGGGTCCTGGGAATTGAACCGGGGTCTTCTGGAAGAGCAATCAGTGCTCTTAACCACTGAACCATCTCTCAGCCCCCAGACTAGACATTTTTAACTTTCTCTACAGAATTCCTTTCCAAACACAGTCAAATCACTCACTAGCCCTAGTATAAAAAATATTAAAATTGTTTGATTTAACTGTGTGATGTTAAATGCTATCATTCTCATGGGGAGATTTATACTAACTAGAGGAAAGAAGATGGACCAAACCCCACACACACACACACACACACACACACACACACACACACACACACACACACACATATACACTGTTGCACTAGGGCAGTGGGAGATGGTCCACAAACATCCTGCTGAAGCTACAAAATACATTATGAACAACTGAACAAGATTTTAATGTTTTAACTGCAGCCCAATGTTAACTGTTTTAAACTTCCATGCATTTTTTTCTAAACCACTTTCTACTCTGTCCTAAATACTTCTCATGTTCCTTAAGGGATAGAGATATTTTTCTTTTATTTTATGTTTTTATTTTAAGTTTTATTTAAGTTTAAAATATTAGCATTGCTAAGTTTTGTAATTTTAATAGTAGCACAAATATAATACTTTTATTTTTAACATTAAAGTACTAGATCAAGGAACACTTTGTATTAAGCTTGTCTCATATATATTAAATAATTTGAATTAAAAAGGTAACTGTAAAAATCTTGTAGTTAACCTGGTCTAGCTTCCATGAGAGGCACAAATCATGGTTTTTCAGGTTACAGTCTATGGTTTCTGAGGCACTATGTTCTTTTTTTCACTTCCCAAGAAACCAAAAATCCCCCAGACAGTGATGTTTATAATGTTTCTTTCTATTTTTCCTTACAAGTCAGGAAATCATGGAAGTTTGACAAAACTATTCCTCTTAGACATGAGTACCCTGCCTAACTTGCAAAAGTCATTGTATCCTGGCCACTACAACTGCATTGATCATGGCAATTGCTATATTCTGTGTCTGATAACAATGTAAAAACCAATTTGCTCTCAATAAAAATTGTCACAGCCTTAATCTGGCTTTAGCCCCTACAAACCAGCCAGGTTTAAATTCTCTCCAGACATATCCTTAATTTTGGCCTGGTAAACAAGCATAAATGCTTACAAGTAACATGATAGAAGTGTATAGGCTTTTACTATACCATGAACACTTCCTGGACTATCCATTAAGTGCATATATCTTATACTCTTTCTACTTTTATTTTGAATTTTGAAAGAAAAATGAGTTTAGCAATCGAATATAGTAGAATTTAGAAATCGAGCAAAAGCACTAACCTGAACCTACAGAGGCATCATGAATAACATTTCTCTTGAGATTCTCTCACTATTCACCATGTAAATGAGACATGGTCACAGAAAATAAAGACCTAAATCAGTGTGGATTTTTGTCCTGAAGATTTCTTATCACGTATATTAATTAAAACACCTTCAACAAAAATTATTGACAATTTTATAACATTCCAATCCTACCTAAACAAAAGGGAAAATTAACTAAGCTAAAGATGAATATGTATATTACAATAGATTTCACTTATGTCAACAAGACAATTGAAAATTTTTTGCAAAGTTATACTTAGTAAATTGACAAATACAGAATTTTAAAAACATCTAAAGCTTAGGAACAACCAAAAATCAAGCCAAAAAGATGGTAAATGTAGACCAATAATGAACCAGAATATTGAGGCTCTTATCAAAATTCCCAGGAAAACCCAAAAGCTAAGGACTTATCATGTTCACTACTAATTCAATAAGACCTTTATAATGCTAATATTGCTATTACTCAAACTATGCTATAAAATTAATGGTCAAAGCCACTTCCAGATTATCTCTGGGAAGTCAACATTACTGTACTATGAAATCATTGTTCTGCTTAAATTAAAATTTACCTGATAAGCATAGATGCAAAACTATTCATAAAATACTTGTAATTAAGATTTGAAGCATACACATCTTATTTTTCTAAAATAGTATTTTCCTAATGGTTCATTGGATATGTTGACAAAAGAGAGATTACGGAGAAACCTGGTGCTAGTGAAATTCCCAGGAATCCACCAGCATGACCCCAGCTAAGACTCTAAGCAATAGTGGAAAGGATACCTGAATTTGTCTTCCTTTGTAATCAGTTTGGTGAGTACTCTAATTGTTATTATAGAATCTTACTTCAGCAACTTATGAAAGCAGATCCACAGTTAAGCACTGGGGTAAGATCCCAATGCAGTCCAAGTGAGGTAGGAGGGATTATATGAGCAAAGAGGCCAAGATCATGAGGGGGAAACTCACAGAGACAGCTGAGCTTAGCTTCTTGTAACTCACTAACTCTGGATTGAGAGCTGGGGAGACTGCATAGGACTGAACTAGGCACTCTAAATGCAGATGATATTTTAATAGACTGGGAAGACTGTGTGGCCCTGGTAGTGGGACTAGAATTTATCTCTAGTGCATGAAGTAACTTTTTGGAGCACCTTCTCCATAGAAGGATACCTTTCTCAGCCTTGATACATGGAGGAGGAGCTTGGTCCTGACTCAACTGGATGTGCCTGACTTTGTTGACTCCAGATTGGAGGCTTTGTCTTCTTTAAAGAGTAGATGGCGGTGGAAGGTAGTGTGTGTGTGTGGAGGGGTGAGTCTTAGGAGAGAAGAAAAGGGGAATCTACTTGGTATGTTAAAAAAGTTTAAATTTGGGGGCTGGAGAGATGGCTCAGTGGTTAAGAGCACCGCCTGCTCTTCCAGAGGACCCCGGTTCGATTCCCAGCACCCACATGGCAGCTAACAACTGTCTGTAGTTCCAGTTCCAGGCAAACACCAAGGCAAATAAATAAATAATAAATAAATAAAGTTTTTTTTTTTAAAAAAAAAAAAGTTTAAATTTAAACTATCATACATGAAATAAAATGTAGGATTTTTTAATAATGGTCTTTAAAATATTGCCAGTCACAATTTAAAATGATTATACTGGATTACATGAATGCTGGCTATACTATTGATATATGAGAAACTATTTTTACAAACTTTTTGAGTCTTTGAACTTGGCATAATTTTTAAGTGTTTTGGTTCTTATTCTTAATCAACTAAAATAGAGTCATACTTTATAAAAGGATCAAATATTATCAGGACACATGTAAACAACACCATATGTCCCAAAATGTTTTCCTGGGGGGTGTATGTGCTAAGTAAAGTATGCTGATGAAAAAAACCTATAATTATTTTTTACTGAATGTAGTATATAATTAGTGAGTTGTGAATACTCTTTGAGATATTAAAATCAGAAACATCTAGGACTTTTTAGGAGAACTTTGACATCTTTGAAGATAAAGTATTAATTACCTGTTGGGGGTGGTTTCTGGTATATAGCTTCAGTGTAGTTAATCTGTCTTAATGAGGCATCCATGGAATGGCATCTCATAATTTTACACCTCTCTCTCTCTCTCTCTCTCTCTCTCTCTCTCTCTCTCTCTCTCTCTCTCTCTGTTTAAGACAATCACTAGGAGTTTAGAAATGCTTGGGGTAACTTTTAACACAATTTACAATTTGCCTATTTTTAAATTTTTTATCTGATAATTTTTTTTATTTTACATACCAAAAGCAGTTCCCCCTTCCTCTTTTCTTCCTACTGACCCTCAAGCTCCATGTTTTCCAGACCTCTCGTCCAGTCTTCTGGAAGAGTAATGTCTATCATGAGAAATAAACAAAGTCTGCCATATAAAGTTGAGGTAGGACCAAGTTCATCTCATCTGTATTAAGGCTAAATAAGGAATTACTCTATAGAGAATATGCTACAAAAAGCAAGTTTATCCACCAGAGATAAATCCTGGTCCCATTGCCACGGGCCCAGCAAACTGCCCAAGTCACACAACTGCCATTCATATTCAGAAGCCCTATTTCAGTTCTATGGTATGGGTATGCTAGGGTGAAGAAACTGGATCTGCCAGGAGTGGATGTTGGAGAAAGCCATATTGGGACCATGGGACCTCCTGCCCTTGATGGGGAGGAGATGGGGAGATGTGGAGAAGAGAGAGTGACTGGAGGGTGTGGGAGGGGAAAGGGACCTTGAACAAGGATATACATGGATAGAAAATGTGACTTTTTTCATAATAATAAAAAAAGAAAAGAAAAAAAAGAATCACAGAAAGCCTACCAACTCATGGAAACTAAACATCACTCAGCTGAACCATCTCTGGGTCAAGGAAGAAATCAAGAAAGAAATCAAAGACTTCTTAGAATTTAACAAAAATGAATCCATGATGTACCCAAATTTATGGGATACAATGAAAGCAGTATTAAGGGGAAAAATTCATAGCACTAGATGCCTACATGAAAAGACTAGAGAAGTCGCACACAAGAGAACTATCAGCACACCTGGAAGCCCTAGAACAATTAGAAGCAAACTCACGAAGAAGGAATAGATGGCAGGAAACAATCAAACTTAGAGCTGAAATCAACACAAATGAAACAAAAAGAACAATACAAAGAATCAATGAATCGAAGAGTTGGTTATTTGAGAAAGTCAAGATAAATAAAACTTTATCCAGACTAACCAAAATGCAGAGAGAGAATATTCAAATCAACAAATCAGGAATGAAAAGGGGGGCATAATAACAGACCCCCAGGAAATCCAGAGAATTATCTGGTCATACTTTGAAAATCTGTACTCCACAAACTTGGAAAACCTAGAAGAAATGGACAGTTTCCTGGACAGGTACCATTTACCAAAATTAAATCAAGATAAGATTAAATACCTATACAGTCCTATAACACCAAAGGAAATTGCAGCTGTCATTAAAAGTCTCCCAAGTAAAAAAAGCTCAGGCCCAGATGATTTCAGTGCAGAGATCTACCAGACATTCAAAGAAGAGCTAATACCAATACTCCTCACAATGTACCATGCAGTAGAAACCAAAAGAACATTGCCAAACTCTTTGTATGAGTCCACAAATACTGATACCCAAGCCAATCAAAGACACAGCAAAGAAAAAAAAAATTATAGACCAATTTTCCTCATGAAGATTGATTCCAGGACCTGTGTGATTCAGGATAAAGTTCTCATTCTCAATTTTTTCCCAATAGATGAGCCTACAGTCAGTGCCCTTACAGAGTATTAAGTTGCCATCTGACACATGAAACTTGAAATAATTCTGTGAAAGTAGAAATACATTAGTATCACATATTTTCTCTCTACTGCATACAACATAAAAAAAATTCTGCGATCACAAGAACTTCATCTGAAAACAGGTCAAAAGTGATACAACACAAGGGATCAACTCTGATTGTCATGTGAAAAAGCAGTCACAGAGAATGTACATTAGGAAAGCTTAGAAATGAGTTGTTATCTATTTAGGATGTGTAAGGAGGAATCATGTAAGGATCTTGCTTTGTTTTGGAGGCCTGCGTGGCATCTCCAAAAAAACAAACTGAAAAACAAAATGCCACAACCCTAATAATGGGGTTTTGTTTATTAAAGAAGGACTTTCAGCCACATGATTTATTCTTATAGAATATCTTCTTTCTTTTTTTATTATGAATAAAATCTCATTTTTATTCATGCATTACCTTGTTCAAACTCCCTTCCCCCTCCTGCCCCTCTAACTGTAGATTTAAACTAAAATTTATGTGAGAAATTTGCAGACCACACTTATTAAATTAAGTATGAGTCATTTATCTTCGACTGTTGACAAAATGTGGGCTAGCCCTTCAGAAAGTTTCTCGATGCTGAAGCACTGGGATACAGTATTAAAACATTTGCTTTCTCAACAAACTAATTACAGACACAATAATCAATTTTGATTTATGCTTTTATCACTTATTTTAGATAATTTAATTTTGTACAAATGTTACTATTTTGATTTATTTATTTCAGTAGTGGTCAGGGTAATAGACAACACCATGTGTGGTATCATGACAGACCTGGCTACTGTAAAGGTAGAGAAAAGTTGAAGCAAACACAAAATTTGGTTTGGGCAAGAGAGCATTACCTTAATCACTTCAAAATTATAACATAGTAGACATCAGTATGTTCATTTAATTTAGTTTGCCCTTTCTATCAGTTCCCTTGTCTTCCCTGCCAACTAGTCCATTGCAATTGGAACTTTCATGACTTTATTCTGTCCTTTCTGAATGTATCACATTTTTGACAATTTCCTAAAATGTATTTTCTTATATTTGGACTCCTCTAATTCTTTTTCACAGCCTTTACTTATTAATTCAATACTTTGGTTTTTTTTTTTAACCTTAATATGTGCAGTGTATACTGCCGACCAAATTTTGGATGTAGAATTACCTACAGATGTTTGGTTAACTTATATGAAGTCATACCCTTGTATAAAATTGTTTTACTTTCCAAAAATCTACCATTGCTAATATTATTGTAGAATATTAGTCTAAAATATACTAGATTTATTTATTCTGTGGTATATATGTTTAGTACTGCAAAGATATGTTGCATTACTTTAGGTTGCATTTGTTTAACTATGTAAAGCTGTGTTACTTTGAGTGCCTAAAACATCAGATTGGTCTAATAAACAGCTGAAAGGCCAAAAGCTATGGTGGGGGTCCCTGTGGCTAACAAGGAGATAATAGAATCTGGTTTGTTTGGGAGAGACTTACTGAACCTTGACATGTAATATATCCCAAGAAAGATTACAAATTGTTCTCTCAGGACTTTTCCTTTATATCTAAATTTTCTCAGGGACACTTATAGTTGCCTTGCCCACAAACAACAGGAGCGAGTCTAGAGGACACGACACTCACATTCCCAAAAGTTAGGGTGGAGGTGTGTTTTGGTTCTTTGGTGAGTTATAGATGCTTGTTATTATTTTTGGTGGGAATATACAATAAAATGACAACTACTTTTCTTCGATATTTCTCATTGTTGTAGATTATGACGTTTTAATACAAATTTTAAGTTATTTTTCTTGTACTGCATGTTTCTACTCTTGATTAGTGTATTGTGCTTATGAAAGCTCATTGAAAATGCCCTTAACGCACCTGAAAAAGTGCTCATCATCTTTAGCCATCAGAGAAATGCAAGTCAAAACAACTTTGAGATACCACCTAACACCTGTTAGATTGGCTAAGATAAAAGGCACAGATGACAGCCTACACTGGAGAGGATGCGAATCAAGGGGAACACTGCTCCATTGTTGGTGGGAGTGTAAGCTTGTTCAGCTACTTTGGAATGCAATATTGAGGTTTCTCAGAAAATTGAGAATCAATCTCCCCAAGGACCCAGCAACACCACTTCTGAGTGGATACCCTAAAGATGCACATTCACACTCCAAAGGTATTAGTTCAACTATGTTCATAGCAGCATTATTTGTAATAGCAAGAACCTGGAAACAACCTAGATGTCCCTCAACTGAAGAATGGATTAACAAACTGTGATACATCTACACAATGGAATACTACTCAGCAGTAAGAAAAAATGATATCCTAAAATTTGCAGGCAAATGGATAGATTTGGAGAATATCCTCCTGAGCGAGGTATCACAAACCCAGAAAGATAAGCAGGGGATGTACTCACTCATTAGTGGTCTCTAAAGAAACTAACAAGAAAGAAGCCAAGTATGCCCAAGCTGCAAACCACAACCACTAAACAGCTTGGATTCAGAAACACCCTGGACTGATCCTTCGGATCCCACTACCCCTACAGGAACACCTGACTCACTCTTGAGGGAGGGGGGACAAAACTGGATTTGCCAGGAGTGGAGACTGAACTAAGCTTTATTGCATCAGTGAGACCATGGGACTGTCTGCAGCCTGCCTAGGGAGGGGATGGGGAGTTGTGAAGAAAGAAAGGTTGACCTGATGTGGCAGGAGGGGGAAGGGATATTGAATAGGCATATACAGGGATGGGAAAAAAAATCCAGAGGGAAAGCTGAACACAAAGTAAATTTATGTGTAGCAAATTTTTTGCATTATCACCCTTGATAAGTCATGCTTACGATTTTTATTTTCTTTATAGTTATTGTTAACTTATCAGCATTTTAAATTCAATTTACTGTTTTTCTTGATAAATAAAAAAAAAACAAAACAAAAGAATTTCTTAATCCTGGATGCTGACTTTTCTTGCTTTGAAGTGGTCTATGCATGATATTAATATGGCCTTTTCTAATTAATTTGAGTTAATATTTATCTCAGAGATTTTTTAATTTCTAAAAATTTGTCTATAAAAAAAAAGAAAATGCCATTACATACAAAAAATGCATATAGCATGCTGAATTAAGCCATGAGAAAAAAACACAAAGAAAAAAAAAAGCAGGCAAGCACAAAACTATTAACAAAAATAACAACTACATTCTGACCAAACTTAACAACAGATATATTATTCAATGAAACAAAATAGATGCTCACAGGATGCACACAGGCTCTTATTTTTGTACAATTCATGTATGATAATTTAAAATATTAACAAGAAAGCTGCAATGCTAAAATAAGGTGTAACCTTAGAGTATGTTTAACAATATGTTTAGATAAAAATGAATTTTGAGTTTTTGAGTGATGCCACAATGGAGTAAGAGGATTCTGGCCTGGCCTAACCCTGAGGTACAGACAGTCTGCAGCTACAGGACAAATAATCACACAAATGCTTTTATTAATTACAAACTGTTCAGCGTATGGCTCAGGTTTCTTGTTAGCTAGATCTTGCATCTTAACCCATTTTTTATTAATCTATGTCTTGTCATGTGGTTTTGTGGCATTTCCCAGTTTCTTTTACACCTTTCTTTTGCAGCAGCATCTCGCAGTATCTATGTATGGCTTTGCTCTCTTTCTCCTTTATCTGTGCATGGAATTCCTTCTTGCCTCTAAGGTGATTTAAGAAAGGCCAAGAAATTCCTTTATTATCTAGTGGTAATTCACAGCATACAGAAATATATCTCACATCACCACAATCACTTTACTGTTCCAAAAGATTCCTCATGAATCCTTAGAATTTTACTGGCATTTTCTTTTTTTTACAATACTTTGATAACTTTATAAAAAATATATTTTTGTAATAATGATCCTCTGACTCTTTCCTCAACTTGTCCTAAAACATCCCTCTTTTTGCTCTCTCTCTCTCTCTCTCTCTCTCTCTCTCTCTCTCTCTCTCTCTCTCTCTACTCTCTCTCCTCTCTCAGATATCGCTATTTTTTCTGAGAGACTCTCTCACTTCATATATCTAGATCTGTTCAATTTTCCATTAATGCTATCCTCCCTTCTGTGTGATATTCTCCGAGTTTTATGGGAAGCGGTGGTATTGTAAGTGTATTAGTTGGAGTTAAAAACTCCATGGTCATTTCATCTCTGCATTTTTTTCTAGTTGTGGCTCTTTGGACTAATTTTTGTTTATATCAAAATGAAGCTTCTTTTTTATGTTAGAGCTACAGTTATCTGCTTGTTAAGAATATGTATTTAGGATGCAGTTGGGAATTATAGTGTTTTAAGAAACTAGTGATGGTAGATTCTCTTGCAGATACCTAGGGCATATAAGCAACAAGAAGTTGGCTAAATTTTTATTGCTACATATGAATTTCTTCTTAAGGAGTAAGCCTTGAATTCAAATATGTGATTATTGGTTACCTCAGGATATAAATGCCACTATTGCAATGAAGTTGTTGGGGTTTAGTAGTGTTACAGCTGGATGACAGCTTTGATTACAATTTAATTTGTTGAAACTTTGCATGGCTCCTTGAAAACTCTAAGAGGTGAATCTGAAAAGAGGCTTCTAGAGCAAGCCCAAATTTGTTTCTCAAAATTTTGTGTCTAAAGTTATACATATATATATTAGGCTTTAGTTGCAATTCTGAAAAATATTAAGTATAATGACAATAACCTATATTGTCTTGAAGATTTCTACTGGACTTCACGGAATAAAAAATCAAGGAAGGGTCCCCATTTACAGCATTGTGGTTTGTGGTTTACATCCCCATATAATAATAGACAAAAAATTAATAGAGCAATCTATATAACCATATGTGTGTAACATTATTTAGCCATAAATTAATGTGGTTTCCTATGGCTTTTTAATAATCCTTTTATCTTATTTATTTCTTCACTTTTCCTCAATGTTATCTGTTTATCCTACGTTCTCTTTAGATTTTTGATAGAGAACTTGAAATCATGTGTTTCAATAATGTTTTCTGAGACTTTTAAAACAATAATTGTTAAAATAAGTTTAAAAAATTAAGATGAATTTGAAAAGAAGTGCAAAGAGTAGTACATGTGAGAGTGTGGTGGAGAATAGAAAATAAAGTAATGTATATTATATCAAAAATTAAAAATTAATTTAAAACATATGCTTGAATATTTGATAAAAATCCATTTATAAACTGGCCAATCTAGTATAGACCACCCATGTCTGTATGGTAAGACTGTTTAAAATGTAAGTAAATATAATTATATCCGAATTATTTTCTTATACTAGACAGTCTAGGCTACTTTTGCTTAGGTAGCATGAACTTGTATTATAAAGTGCTACAAAATATCTTAAACATTTCATGAAATATCTACAGGTTCCTGTGTTGACTCAATGCTTATTCTTTTATATTAATTAACGAGATCAAAATATTAGGGAGCTTATCTTATCCTACTCATATTGCCTCAAAGGTGTCTGCATACCAAATTTCTCTATTTTGATTTCTGCTATATGTTTATGTTGCTTAAACATATATGTATATGTATTCAAAATAACTAGACTAGAAATGTCCTGTAAATAACTTCTATTAATATTTACTTCTCTCAATACTATTTTGATAAGCTTCCATCATTATCTATTTCCTAAGATCCACAGGAGCCAACAAAACTCTCTGAGTCCTCTATGTTTTATTAATATACAGAGTTTCAGTACATAACTTGGCCAGCCTGGAACTTGATATATAGAACATTGTGGCCTCAGAGACACAAAATTAGTCTAATGAATACTTGGGTTATAAGCATGTAGCAGCTGTCCTGTATTCTTCTTAATCTTGAGAAAACACCATGTTTACCACTCCATTGAGAATTAAATACAAATAAAAAATAAATTTAAAAATTGTATGTATTTATTGGGAGTTTGATAATGTTTCAATACTAATACACACAGCATATGTTTAAGTTAAAATAAGTGCATATATATGTATATATAAACTTCAAAAATTGATCATTTTTAATATACTCAATGTAGTTTCTTCTAACATTTAGAAATTTACAGTACATTGCTATTATCTTTAATCATTCTTCTGTGAAATAATTATAACTTACTACTAATTACCAACATTCCTGTACTTCTTGTCTCCTGATGATACATAACCTCTGAGTATCACCACTGAATTCTGTAAGATTAAGAGATATTTTTATAAGATTGTTTATTATGTAGTGTTTTAAAAAGTGGAAAAAATCCTTAAAATTAAAAGATTAAAACTTTTAAATATAAAAACAAAATGCTTATTTTTATAATTAGTTTATTAATGATTAAACCTATATATTTGTTTATTTATTTTTTTACTGTAATCTACAATTCTATTCAAATACCATGCCTGCATAAAAGGTAAACTTCTGGAAATATGATTTATAAAATTAAGTAATTCACTTAGTGATGTGTTCTTCTTCATCTCAGATGAAGAATTATAAAGCCACAGAAATTCATTTAAAAACCCTGTTTTTCTTTTTTTTCTGCAAATTTTATTATACTTCTCTGAAACAAATTTTCAACAGTTTAACAGCTTTGGACAACATGGAATCACTCATTATTTTGTATATCATAAAGGTAGCTTAGATTAGGGGAGTTCTCTGATTAGAGACTTCAGATAGGAATTGAAATCTAATTTTTACCTGATATCAGAAGCTCTGGCTGTAAGACTGAGTTACAGATTGGAGCTCCTGGAATTCTTTGCCTTGTCCACTTCAGAGACAATTGGGAAGCATTTTGCTCATTTGAAATCCATCTAGTGCTTGATATCCACTTGAAGAAGGGGTTTAGGTGGTCATGTGATTATAGTGAATCTAATTAACAGATAACTTTTGGTTTACATGAAAGTAAATTAATTAGTAACTTAATTATAATGGAATAATATGTTCCATTCATATTCTATAGGAGAATTAAAGTAAATATATTGGAAAGTAGAAACTCTGAGAATAAATGAATAAAGGGAATAGAGAATACATCCCAACATTCTATGACTATAACATTGAAGTGATGGATTTGTTAAGATAAAATTTAGGGAAACAACCACTTAATTGACTTTGCTACAAGATGCCTTCATCTTTCTTCTTCTGTTTCACAAAAACCAATATTACAGACTCTATATGTTAAAGAAAAGTAGTTATTTTTTGTTTACAGTTCTGGTACAAATGTGAGGTGCTACATCATGTGGTGGCCTTCTTGCACACTAAATATTGAGGCAACAAAAGACATTGTGTGGAGAGAGACAGGGGCTTATGCATGCAGTTTTCTGTTTGTGTATCTGACTCTCTGTCTACTGGATGGCACTACTGGTTAAACATGTGGACTCCATCCTGATGATTTTCCAGAAATCACCTCCTCAAAGGTCCACCTCTAGACATTATTGTTAATTTGTGTTTCCATTCTTTAAACACCTAAAAACTCAGAATACAGAAATAAATTTAACCCTTGCAGTTGATTGACATGTTAATATAAAATAGAATTAACTAGTGTCAAATACCATAACAAGGAGAACTGAGATATGGCATCACCAGTTCTCTTTATGGCATTGTCTTTTCCTTATGCCCTTTGACTTAAGTCCAGTCACAGATTATCCTTTTATCTTGGGCAGTAACAGCAGGACAATATGGATTTATACTTCAATGCTTAACTTTATTTTGTAATTGTATTATTAATTAGTAAAATTAGCCACAGTGTAGAATTGTGTCTGATGAAGAGAAGAATTTGACAGTTTGACAACTGACTGAAGGTATGGGAACAGGGAGTCAACTGAGACTCCTTGGTTTCCATCTGGGCATATTGGCTCAGAATTATAAATCACATAAGTTGTTTACTTGAGGAAGCTGAGTGAGAAGGGAGGAGTCTGGAAGGACTTGGGGCAGGGAGAAGACCCAAGAAATGCCTAAGAAGGTGAAAGGTTGCTGCTTGGGGGGAGTTGTTTAATTTTAATGTAGTTCTCAAAAGGTATTTCAGGGTCGTCATTTGATTTGGATGGCAGCAGAATAGAAATGATGTCAAAGCCAGGATATTATAACATGGAAGAAAAGAACAAAGAAAACCAGACATTATACCTAAAAAAAGAATGGTATAGGAAAATAATAGAATAGTAAGAGATGAGAGGTGAGCCTTTGGTAAGGCACTTTTAAAGAAAAGCTAAAAAATATTTAAGGGAACAAGTGATTGAGTGCCAGCAAAAATGGTGATAAATTGTCTCTTTGAAACTGCATTTTATGTTACTACAAATATTTTCTTTAAAATGTATATAAACACCCTGTGATTAATACCATTCTTTGAGACTCAAAGACAATAGGTGATAAGCTAGTTAGGCTTACTGCAACATTTACTTTAGTAGGAAAAGTAGCCTTTAAAAAATGAAAGAGACTTTTTTGAATTAGACACAGTTACACAAAGAAATCACAGAACCCTGTAATGTATATGATGAAGTATTCATAGTTAATACTTTCTCTCTGTTAATAACAAGCATTTCAAATGCAGGCTTTGGGGCTGAATTTTCATTCTCATTATTATTCAGTAGTGAACTGAGCCCATAGGGCTGGCTACTTTCTCAAGTTAATGTAGCACTATTGAATAGAAAATTTAGTTCCACTAGTCTGTTCCCAGAATTGGAAGATTTAACCTATCTTAAAATTGCTATTTAAATTTTTGATGCTGTGTTCTATAACTTTTAAAATACTAATACTACTATTTGGAGAATTACATTTTAAAATATAAAGTTTTTTTTTCTTTATTTATTTTGTATTTATCAAGAAAAATAATAAAATGAATTTAAAATGCTGATAAGTTAACAATAACTATAAAGAAAATAAAAATCATAAGTATGACTTATCAAAGGTGATAATGCAAATAAGTTTGCTACACATAAAATTACTTTGTGTTCAGCTTTCCCTCTGAATTTTTTTTTCTATCCCTATATATCCTTATTCAAGGTACCTTCCCCCTCACGCCACATCAGGTAATTTTTTCTTCTCCACAACCGCCCATCCCATTGCTGGGCAGGCAGCAGAGAGTCTCATGGTCACACTGACCCAATAATGCTTAGTACAGTCTCCACTCCTGGCAAATCCACTTTTATCCCCGCTCCCTCAAGAGTGAGTCAGGTGTTCCTATAGGTGGAGTGGGATCCGAAGGGTCACTCCAGGGTGTTTATGATCCCAAGCTGTTTAGTGGTTGTGGTTTGCAGCTTGGGCATGCTTGGCTTCTTTCTTGTTAGTTTCTTTAGAGACCACTAATGAGTGAGTACATCCCCTGCTTATCTTTCTGGGTTTGTGATACCTAGCTCAGGAGGATATTCTCCAAGGCCATCCATTTCCTTGCAAATTTTAGGATATCATTTTTTCTTACTGCTGAGTAGCATTCCATTGTGTAGATGTACCACAGTTTGTTAATCCAATCTTCAGTTCAGGGACATCTAGGTTGATACCAGGTTCTTGCTATTACATATAATGCTGCTATAAACATACTTGAGCTAATACCATTGGAGTGTGAATGTGCATCTTTAGGGTATCCACCCAGAAGTGGTATTGCTGGGTCCTTGGGGAGATTGATTCTCAATTTTCTGAGAAACCGCCATACTGCATTCCAAAGTGGCTGAACAAGCTTACACTCCCACCAACAATGGAGGAGTGTTCCCCTTCAACGGCATCCTCTCCAACATAGGCTGTCATCTGTGCCTTTTATCTTAGCCAATCTAACAGGTGTTAGGTGATATTTCAAAGTTGTTTTGATTTGCATTTCTCTGATGGCTAAAGATGATGAGCACTTTTTCAGGTGCCTTTCAGCCATTCATAATTCTTTTGCTGAGAATTTCCTTTTTAGATCTGAACCCTATTTTTTGATTCAGTTATTCAAGGTTTTGGGATCTAGATTCTTGAGCTCTTTATATATCTTAGAGATCAGTCCTCTATCACTTGTAGGGTTGGTGAAACTCTTTTCCATTCTGTAGGCTATTGTTTTGTCCTATTGACAGTGTCCTTGGCTTTACAGAAGCTTCCTAGCTTCAGGAGATCCCACTTATTATTGGTTGTTGGTCTTAGTGTCTGTGCCACTGGTGTTATATTTAGGAAGTGGTGGCCTGTGCCTATTTGTAGAAGTGAATTTCCCACTTTCTTTTCTATGAAGTTCAAAGTGGCTGGGTTTATGTTGAGGTCTTTGATGTTCTTGGATTTAAGTTTTGTGCAGGGTGACAGGCTCAGATCTATTTGCATTTTTCTACACACATCCATCAAGCTATGCCAACACCATTTGTTAAATACACTATCTTTTTTCCATTGAATGTTTTGGGACACTTTGTCAAAGATCAGGTGTTCATAGGTTTTAGGGTTAATGTCTGGATCCTCAATTCTATTCCATTGGTCCACAAGTCTGTTTTTATGCCAGTACCAGGCTGTTTTTACTACTGTAGCTCTATAGTATTACTTGAAGTCAGGGATGGTGATACCTCCTGAGGTTCTTTTGTTGAGTAAAATTGTTTTGGCAATCCTGGCTTTCCTGTTATTGCAAATTAATTGAGTATTGTTCTTTCAAGGTCCAAAAATGTTGTGTTGGGATTTTGATGGGCAGTTCATTGAATATGTAGATTGACTTTGGTAGAATTGCCATTTTTACTATGTTGATCCTACCAATCCAGGAATATGGGAGAGCTTTTCATTTTTTGATATCCTCTCAAATTCTTTCTTCAGTGATTTAAAATTTTTGTCAAATAGGTCTGTTACTTCTTTGGTTATAGTTATTCCAAGGTATTTAATACTATTTGCAGCTATTATGAAGGGTGATGTTTCCCTTATTTCTTTTTCAGCTCTTCTATCTTTAGTGTATAGAAGGGCTACTGATTTCTTTGAGTTAATCTTGTTTCCTGCTACATGCTGAAGGTGTTTATCAGCTGTAGCAGTTCCTTGAAAGAATTTTGTGGGTCACTCATCTATACAATCATATCATCTGCAAATAGAGATAGTTTCATTTCTTCTTTTCTTCTTTGTTTCCCCTTAATCTCTTTTCGTTCCCTTATTGCTTTAGCTAAAACTTTGAGAACTATATTGAATAGATAAGGGGAGAGAGGACATTCTTGTCTAGCTCCTGATTTTAGTGGGATTACTTTGAGTTTTTCTCCATTAAGTTTGATACTGGCTGTCGGCTTCTTGTAAATCGCCTTTATTATATTTAGGTATTCTCCCTGTATTCCTGATCTCTCCAGGGCTTTAATCATAAAGGAGTGTGTGATTTTGTCAAAGGCTTTTTCAGCATCTAAGGATATGCTCATGTGGTTTTGTTCCTTTAGTTTGTTTATATGATGGATAACATTATAGTTTTTCCTATGTTAAACCAGCCTTGCATTTCTGGGATGAAGCCTAATTGGTCATGGTGGATGATATCTTTTATACATTGTTGTATATGTTTTGCCAAAATTTTGTTGAGAATTTTTGCAATAATATTCGTGAGGGAAATTGGTCTGTAATTCTTCTTCTTTGTTGTGTCTTCGAACGTCTTTGGATATTAGGGTATTGTGGCCTCATAAAAAGAATTTGGCAATATTCCTTCAGTTTCTACTGTGTGAAATAATTTGAGTAATAATGGTAGTAATTCTTCTTGAATGTCTGGTAGAATTCGGCACTCAAACCTTTTGGACCAGGGCTTTTATTTTTGGGGAGGTTTTTAATGACAGCTTTAATTTCCTTAAGGGCTATAGGCCTGTTTAGGTAATTAATCTGATCTTCAATTAATTTTGGTAGATGATACCTGTCCAGAAAGCTTTCCATTTTTTTCTAGGTTTTCCATTTTTGTGGAATACAGATTTTCAAAATATGATCTGATAATTCTCTGTATTTCCTGGGAGTCTCTTGTTATGTCCCCTTTTTCATTTCTGATTTTGTTGATTTGAACACTCTCTCTCTGTTTTTTGATTAGTTTGGCTAAGGGCTTATCTATCTTGTTAACTTTCTCAAAGAACCAACTTTTAGATTCTTTGATTCTTTGTATTGTTCTTTTTGTTTCAATGGTATTGATTTCAGCTCTAAGTTTGATTATTTCCTGCCATCGACTCCTTCTAGGTGAGTCTTCTTCTAATTGTTCTAAGGGTTTCAGCTGCGCTGTTAGGTCTCCAGTGTGGGATTCTTTAGGTTTTTCATATTGGCATCTAGCGCTATGAATTTTCCTCTTAAGACTGCTTTCATTGTGTCCCACAAATTTGGATAAGTTGTGGATTCATTTTCATTAAATTCTAGAAAGACTTTGATTTCTTTCTTAATTTCTTTCTTGACCCAGAGATGGTTCAGCTGATTGATGTTTAGTTTCCATGAGTTGGTAGGCTTTCTTTGGGTTTTGATGTTGTTGAACTCTAACTTTAGGCCCTGGTGATCAGCTATGTTACAAGGGATTATTTCCATTTTTTTGTATCTGTTGATATTTGCTTATTACAAATTATGTGGCCAATTTTGGAGAAAGTTACATGAGGAGCTGAGAAATATATTCCTTTGCATTTGGATTAAAGCTTCTGTAGATATCCATTAAATCCATTTGAATCATAACCTCTTTTAGACCCCTTATTTCTCTGTTGAGTCTCTGTCTGGTTGATATATCCAGGGATAAAAGTGGGGTCTTGAAGTCTCCCACTATTAGGATGTAAGAATTGATGTGGGATTTGAACTTCAGCAGTGTTTCTTTTACATAAGTAGGTGCCCTTATATTAGGGGCATAAATATTCAAGATTGAAATCTCCTCTTAACCAATTTTTCCTGTGTTGAATAAGTAGTGACCATCTTGGTCACTTTTAATTGCTTTTAGCTTAAAGTCTACTTTGTTAGATATTAGGATTGCAACCCCCGCTTATTTCTTAGGACCATTTGACTGGAAAATCTTTTCCCAACCCTTTATTTTAAGCCTGTGTCTGTCCATGCAGTTGAGGTGTGTTTCTTGTAGGCAACAGAAGGATGGCTTCTGTTGTTGGATCCATCTTGTTAGTGTGTGACGTTTTATAGGAGAGTTGAGTCCATTGATATAAAGGGAAATTAGTGACCATTGATTGATATTTCCTGCCATTTTTGGTGGTAACTTGTTTGTATTTCCTTTCTCTGGAGTATTCTTTGGAATTATTGATTGTTTGTGATTTCGTGGGTGTATCTGGAGTCCTTAGTTTGGAGTTTTCCCTGTAATACTCTCTGTAGTGCTGGATTGGTAGATAGATATTCTTTCATTGTGACTTTGTCCTGAAATATCTTGTTTACTCCATCTATGGTGATTGATAATTTTGCAGAGTATAGTATTCTAGTTTGGCAGCCATGCTCTTTTAGCTTCTCTATAACTTCTGACCAATCCCTTCTAGCTTTCATCGTATTCATTGAATAGTCAGGTGTTATTCTGATGGGTCTGTCTTTATATGTAACTTGGCCCTTTTCTTTTGCAGCTCTTAAAATTTTTTCTTTGTTCTGTATGTTTTGTGGCTTGATTATAATGTGGCACGCTGCCTTTTTTGGGGGGTCATATCTATTTGGTGTTCTGTAAGCTTCTTGTATTTTTATAGGCATTTCCTTCTTCAGGTTAGGGAAGTTTTCTTCTATGATTTTATTGAAACAATATCTCTGCCTTTGAGCTGGTATTCTTCTCCTTCTTCTATTCCTATTTTTCTCAAATTAGGTCTTTTCATGGTGTACCAGATTTCCTGAACATTTTGTGTTATGGCTTTTTTAGTTTTACTATTTTTTTTTTTACTGATATATCTATTTGAGCTACTGAGTCTTTCACTTTAGAGATTCTATCTTCCATCTCTTGAATTCTGTTTTTTATCCTTGTATCCATGGTTCCAGCTTTTTTCTTCAGATTTTCTCTTTCCATCTTTGCCTCATTTTGTGCCTTTTTTAATGCTTCTATTTCAGCTTTTAATTCCTGGCATGTTTCTTTCATAGATTTGTTCATCTCTTCCAATTTTTTGTTTGTATTTTCTTCTATTTCCTTAAGGCTATTTTTCATATCTTCCTTGAGAGCTTCGATGATCATCAAAAAGGAATTTTTGGTGTTGCTTCCTTCTGTTTCCCCTTCATTGCTCAGTTCAGGTCTTGTATTTTTAGGATTGCCACTTTCTTCTGGAGTTACCTTGATGTCCTTTATATTATTATGTAAGTTTTTGCACTGGTGTCTGCCAATGGCTTCAGTGGTTCACAATTTGGTGGCTTCTGGTCAGTTGTGGCACTTGGGCTTTTGTGCCTCGTATCACCTCTGAGGAAAAGGTCTGCTCAATCACTATTTGTGCATTGTGCAGGGGACTGAATTTCAGGTCTTCAGTCTTTCTCTGTTTGACCCATTGGAGGCGGGTTGGCAGCCATGCAAACTCCCTCAGCAGCAGCTGGGGGACCATGGCAGTCAGAGTTTATCTCTGCCTGCTATGGAGTGCTCTGGAACATGCTCTTCAGACAGCACCTGGTCCTGGAACCGGAAGTGGAACCGACAGGGCTCAACTTTACCTGGCAGGGATACAGGCACTTGGGCCTGCTGACCACTCCTCACCTCTGGGCAGCATCTTAGTCTGTCCTTCAGGGTCATCAGTCCTTATCTGTTTGCTCAGTTGGAGTTGGGTAGCTGTGTAAATTCCCTCAGCAGCAGCTGGGGGAACCGTGTCAGGTAGAATTTATCTTTGCCTGCTACAGAGTGTGCTGGGACAGGCTCTGAAGACAGCACCAGGAACTGGAACCCCTGAACTCTTCTTTAGACTGTGTAAAAGGTAAAATCTTTTATATTTACACATACTTTCCAAAGATATGAAGACCATTATAAACCTTTGAGTGGCATGTAATTAATTTTCACTTTAGTGAAATTTTTAAATGTCTGTGTTTTTAATTTTAGTATGAATTATAAGTTATGAACTTTTCAAAATTCTTTTTGCAATTGAAACTATTATCTTGTTTAAATTGTCCTTGATCAATTATAGAAGTGAATATTTAACAAGATAGAAAATCATGTTATATGAGAAGTAGGGATAAAATCTGCAGTATAATTTTGTACTGTACAGTATAATACATCTGTAAACCACAAAATCTCTTATAATTTTATATAGTACATTTCTCAAAAGTGCCAGCATTAAAGATTTAGAGTATGTTGATAAACTGCCTTATTTGCTGTAAAAATAAACATGAAACTGATATAGAGAAAACATGTATAGGTACAGCATTTAGGAGAAATAATGATAAACTTAATTGTTTAACCTCTTTCAAGGGGCTTACATATGACTGCACTATTCTTTTGTCAACTCCAACTGCTCCACTTCTTGTCTTTAGTGAACATTTTAGCAAGATGCGTGAATTTAGAGAAAATCACAACATTTAACATATTATTTATGAAAGGTACCATTTCTCTTCTTTATTCATGAAAGAAGAGAGATTCATTGAAGAGCCATCAGAAAACCTGACAGCTCAATGATTAGTTTTTCACTCAAGAGATGAAAATGACTCAAATGTGGACAATGGAGACATATATACACAAAAGAAGCTACAAATTCTGTCCCCAGTATGGTAAAGAATACCATAGGCAAAATTCTTCCAAATAATGAGTCCATAAAGACTTGTGAAAACTAGGTGTTCTACCGCAGATGTGTTGTTCATATGAGCTTTGATAATTTGTAAGTAATGTAGGGTTTTTTTCATTTCAAGATTTGGATATTTTCTGTTATTTCCTGAACTCTAGTGAAAGATCACTGGCAGTTGTACAAGTGCAGCATCACAATCATCAGTTTAGACTACATTCTTCTAATTATTTTTCAATCCTCTATATCGTATATACAAGAATATTGCTTATATAATGCTTACAAATTTGTACTATGATTACATTAAATTTCCTTGCATATGGTAAGTAAAAATATGTTTATATTCTAAAATACTATATTGGTATTTTATAGGTATTTTTTCATTTAGGATAACTTAAAGATTAAAATACTTATAATTATAATTGATATACAGTACATGCAATTATCCATTGGTTTAATAAAATATTATGTTAAAGCAATTTAGATATATATTTCTTTTAGGATTCCAATAAAATATTTTAAGAATTATTTTATATTCTTCTTCCATTTGTTTTCCATCCTGTTGCATGTTTTATGTTAATTCTTATTTTTGAGAGAGTCCGACTCTGCCACAGCAGTTCAGTGCTTCACCACGACATGCTGATTTTAAGGTATACTATCTAATTTGTAGTTTGTCTTATTTACATTGTGTGATTGATGTTCATTGAATGATTTAAATATAGATTTTTTCTCAATGTCAAATTTTTATAATTCTATAAATGTTTTGTGATATTTAACTTCATTTTCTTTAAATTTTTAGTTATTAACTAGTAAATGTGTCTTTTCCAAAAGATATGTGCATGTAAGTGAATAAATTCAAATAATTTTATATGTAAAATTTTATGTACAATAAAATATCTTTTTATTCATGCCTAAAACATTAATAAAATATATTAATAATACATTTATGTATACCTTCATATTTAATTCAATTTAAAAATTATTTTTTCTTCTTTCATATATTACATCCCAACTACAATTTTCCCTCCATCCCCCTTTCTTGATCCATCCTGCCCTGTTTTCAACAATCTATCCATTCAGATCATCCTCCTTCTGATTTTAGAAAAAAGAAGACTTCTCTAGATATATCAAATGTCACATGTCAAGTTGCAATAAAACTAAGAATCTCCCCTAATTTTAAGGCTGGAAGAGGCAAAAGGCAGTCCATTTAAAAAATAAGTAAATAGAAAAGAGTCCTTAATGCAGACAAAAAAGTCAAATACAGTTTACTTTTCATTTAGAGAAATTTGACAAGAAGACCAAGGTGTATAACCATAACATATATGCAGAGAGCCTAGGTCAGACCCATGCAGGCTCATTGGTTATTGTTTCAGTCTCTGTGAATCCCTATGAGCCTGGTTAGTTGACCTTGAGTGTTTTCTTGTGGTGTTATTGGTCCCTCTGCCTCCTAGATAATAAAATTTGAATATCTTTAGGAATATTTTCATCAGGAGGCCAATCTTAACTGCAGAAGAACCATCAATTTAATCTTTAAGTACAATTGTATTTAAGTTACAGCTCTAATATCATAGATTCAAGCCCTATGTTGGCAGAGGTGATACTTTTCTATAGTTATCTTTTATTCTCTTGTGTGCTTGGTGGATAATGCCATATATGTAACTGAAACTTGGTCTTCTCTGCAGTGATTGCTATTTTCACTTTTATCATTATCATGGTGTCCTATAGTCACATTATCATTCCATTTTGAGAACTCGCTCAATGGAGGGGAGGCACAAAGCTTTCTCTTCGTGTGCCCCACACCTGGCAGCTGTGACACCATTTTATGGTTCTGTGGCTTTTAGCTATATCCAGCCAAGCTCTCAGTATTCCATGCAACAGGAAAAATTCTCTGCTGTGTTCTATGCCTTGATCATTCCCATGCTAAACCCTCTGATTTACAGTTTGAGGAACAAGGATGTGAAAGAAGCAGCAAAGAGATCAATTTTTATGATGAGGAGCACCTCTTGATCTTGTCCTTTCTCTGACTCTGCAAACTTGATGGGAATGTTCAAACTGAATTTAGGACAAGCTATTAATATTTTAGAAGATTATATTACATTATATCTTATATATTAATCTTTTATATTTGTCAAATATAATTTTACACTAATATTATTTAGTAATTTTTATTTGTAAAATACTTATTGTCTCAGAAAATACCCAAAATTTATTTGATGACAAGACTTCATTAATCGTTTCACATGGATTTACAAATTCTCCATAAAAGCAGAACTAATTATATCTTATTTTGTATTTAATTTCAGTAGTATTCTAAATGGTTGAATAAAAGTGTAACTGGTGTAGCTGAGCACTTGGCCTAAAGCCAGGAGTTCATTTGAAGAGAAGAATGACTAAAGAAGCAAGGAGAGGGACGAGAGCACAATGGATCAAACCACAGGAACAGCTGACCTGAGATAATAGGAGGAGCTCACTGACTCTGGGCTGACCACTGTAAAGCCTGCATAGGTACAAAGTGGCTCTCTGAATGAGGATGACATTGCTCTAATCGAGAACTTAGTGGGTCCCCTGGCTATAGGACCAGGAAATATCCTGGTTCTATGAACTTGCTTTTTGGAGTCCAATCCCTATGGTGAAATACCTTGTTCAGTCTTGATAATAGGAAGATGGATGGACCCTGCCTCAGCTTGGTTTGTTAGCCTGTGTTGATTACACAAGGGAGGCCTTATTTTTTTAGGTGTTTATGGAGAGTGGGATAGGGGGTAGTTGGGGAAGGTGGAAGGGTGCAGGACAAGGAGAGGGAGGGGGGACAGTGGAGTATATGTAAGAAAAATTATTAATAATTTAGAAATATTTTTAAAATATAACAGATGACTTAAAATTTTAAATAAACCAAATTCCATGAAATACCTGTATTGTGTCAATTTGTATGGCTTACAAACTTAACTGAAGACTTCCAACTAAAATTATAAGATAAATAAGGCAAAAATAGGCTTCCTCAGCATAAGAAAATACGAGTTTAGCTGTGGAATGTGGTTTTTATAGAAAATTGAATTTATGCCAATTACTGTCTAAATGGCCATGAAAGTGAGGCTAGATAGTCTGGTGTCCTGGTGTGGAAACAATACTTGTGATCTTCTGAGAGATGGTAGCAGAACATGCCCCAGAATGGCACTCTGCTATACCTTAAATGAGCTCCTTGCTTGCCATCATCAGAGGTGTGCCCTACTGCAGCAGAAGGGAACAGAAACCCACACCCAGACAGTGTGTAGAGAGTGAGAATTCTTTGAACTCTCAGCCCTTTAAGATGTTTACATTAAAGCCTTCCCCTCAGGGGTAAAGGAGTGTTGCAGAGGAGGAAGTGGAAAGAGTATAAAATCAGATGGTATGGAAGACGCACACACAAAATAAAGCCTTCTAAAGGAACAAGAGAGAAAAATCAAGAACTCACAGAATTTGAACCAGATGGAGTCCTAAAGCTGA
>PVIH01008663.1:0-89000 GCA_004025045.1 Sigmodon hispidus
GTGTGGCTGTGTGGCTGTGCGGCTGTGCGGCTGTGTGGTGTGGCTGTGCGGCTGGTCCCTGGCATCATCTCTCCTTCCCCTTTTCTTACTCTTCTTCCTCTCCCCTTCCTCTCCTTTTTTCTCTTATCTATTCTCTCTACCTGGAAGCCCTACCTATCCCTCTCCTGCTTAGCTATTTGCTGCTCAGCTCTTTATCAGATCAATCAGATGTTTTAGAAGGGCAAAGTAACACAGCTTCACAGAGTTAAACAAATGCAACATAAAAGAATACAATACATCTTTGCATCATTAAACAAATATTCCACAGCGTAAACAAATGTAACACTTCTTCTAATATTTCATAGCAGAGTCTATCTTTTTTCTCTTTCTAAATTTAAATTTTAAGTATTTTAAAACGTGTGTGTGTATGTGCACATGGACACACATGCACATATGAGTCTGAGTGCTACTGAATCCAGATGTCAGTTCCCCTGGAACAGGCATTACAGGTGGTTTTGAGCCACCTCGTATGGCTGGGGGAACCAAATGGGTTCTCTGCAGGGTCAGTGCTAGATCTGAACTTCTCAACCATCTCTCCAGACCCTCTAAGTTTAGATTTGCAAGAGAAAACCTATATGGGGTACAGCAACTCTGCTGGCAGAGGTGGAGGTCTTGCCATCCAGTCGCGTGAGTTGGCTTACAGACCGGTAAACTCATGGTTCTCAACAGGGTAGTCCTCTTAGTCACACAACAGAGCAAAATCAAATGAAATCCTCCCTCCCTCCTGTTCTACACCATAGAAGCTTGACTACATGATCAGAGAACATACTTTTCTCTGGTGTCCCCTAGCCAGCGGGGGGCAAGTATCTGTTGTTGTCAGGTGGCCAGCCACAGTGGCCTGTGCACCCACAGGGTTGATGGAGGTAGGATTTCTCAGCTGTGAGGTGACAGAACCACAGTTTTATACTGCCACTTGTAGCAGCATGTGGTGTGATCTCCCAGAGCTTTGGGGCTCTAGACTGATATGAAATCAGGGTTCATTGCTTTGATGTTGAAAAGAACGTGAAGATTAATCAGTCTGTGAAGGAGAGTTGGAGATTTTGATTGAAGATATTTTAATATAGGCTTAAGCATGATTAGGATAAAGGCACTTGGAAGGGGAGACGCATACCTGAGCACACATGCTTGGGGTTTACTAAGGGCAGTCAGAGCTTTGTCTTGACAAAGCTTTATATGACTTTGGTGGGTTACTATCTCATCACTGGGTGGCTCCTGAAGAGCATCTAGTAGAATTTCAATCCAGGGAAAAGACACAGGAAGGCAGAAGGTCTCCACTGTGATATTCTGTGGACAAGTTAAGTTTTGTTTGAGATTCTCAGGCCAAGTCTGGGGAAAGGATTGAGGCCCAACCCAAGGTCATATACACTGAGACATTAAGCTCTATGTCTGAACCTGGAGCTCACATTGTTTTGGATTGGCTGGCAGATACAAGCCCTACCAACCCTCCCATCTCTGCCCAACTCAGTGCTGGGGTTATAAGCATGTGCGGCATCACATCTGGCTTTTCTATGGATGCTGGAATCTGAACTCTTAACCTTGAGACATCTTTTCAGTCAGTTTATTTTATCTTCTGTCTTTTTTTTTTTTTTTTTTTTTTTAAATTTTGGTCTTCCAAGACAAGATCCCTTTGTGTAGCCCTGATTGTCCTGGGACTTGAAGTGTAGACCAGGCAAGCCTCAAACTCATAGATCCTTCTGCCTCTGCCTGCTGAGTGCTGGGATTAAAGGCATGTGCCACCACCTCCCACTTAGTCATTTATTTCAATCTGGACCTTCCAAAAGTGTAGGGCAATCCCACAGAGGGTACCTTCTACCAACAAAACAGATGGCCAGGGCATCTAGCTCCCCATCAAGAAAGCCATGGGGGAGGGCCCCGCTGAGTCACACGGCACCAATGTTGGTTTTTTGCACATGACTCGTGAATGGAATCTCAACACCGGGAATACCACACTAGAGTTTATTAGCAGGACAGCAGGCAGAGATGTGGGGATGAAAGGGAGAGAAGAGAGAGGAAGGGGCTTGTGTGAGCACTTTCTTCAAGAGAGCAGGTGGGCCTATGTTTACATAGCCACACCCAGGGGCGTAGCTGCAACTCTGTTACATTTCAGGCGAATTCGGGCCTTGGGAATGCTTACACTCAGTATATGAAGGAGTAAGCACAGAGGTCTGCTGTGGGAGTATGTACTGGTATGTTGTAAATATTTGGCCCTCCTACTGGTTTAGTAAAAAGCTGATTGGCCATAGGCAGGCAGAAAGTGTGAGCGGGGCTACCAGACTAAGAAAACTCTAGGACCAGGAAGAACAAAGATGCCATGGAGAGATGCCAGAGTAAAGCCAGTGAGACACAGAGGAAAGAAGTTGAAATGCTGCTGAGAAAAGGTACCGAGATGCATGCCTGAACAAGATAAGAATCATGGGTTGAGTTAAGATGAAGGAGTTAGCAAGTTATATGCCTGAACCTTAGGTCAATCAGCAAGCAGAGTGTAATTAATATAAGCATCTGTGTGATTCTGTGGGACTACAGGTCTGCTGGTCTGGACCACAGGCCAGACAGGCCAGAAACTTATTATTACATGCTTCCATGGTGAACTGGCTCACATTTAGCTCTTCCCTTCAGGGACATCCTAACGCCCTTGTGGGATGCTTCATATAACTTCTCAACATTATACTGTGAAGGCCTTGGACACAGGAAATGGAGATCTCCTCATTGGAGATCTCCCCATAGAAAGGGGCAAATCTAAAACAGTGGCCAGCTTAGTGAGCCAGCCTTCTGGCACTGTTATAAAAACAGCTACAGAATTCTTTGAAAAGAAGAAAAAAGAATGAAAATCAATAACCCCTGCCTAGTAAATTGAGCATTTACAGACAGACACAAAAGCATGGCCCTAAAAGTAGCTCAAATCCTGTCATTTGACACTGCCGTCTGCAGGGCCTCCTCTGCTGGTTTCCGTAATATCTGCAGATAAAATACTCGAGGACCCTGGGGAAAATGAAAAGTTTTAAGAAGATTGCTCACCTCCCCCCACCCAAGACTCCAGCATCCTCCCTAGATGGTTTGTCTGCTTCTGTGGGACAATATCTCATTAACTGAAGGGGTCCGATGATCTCAGTTCATGTCAGAACCCTTCATTTGTATATCAGCTGAAGGATCTGGAAGAGGCATTGTTACTCAGAGGACTTCTTGGTGATTCTGTCTGCCAACTTCAGCATCCTCAGCTCTCTTTTCTCCCATCCTGCCTTTGTAGCTTCTGAACGCTTACCTGCCCAGCTTTCAGCAGAAACCCTGTAATGTGTTCGTTAGCATGCCATGGGATGAGAAGGGGCTTTATTTCTCTGCTCTGAGAACAAACCTGAAAATGTTTGATTGCCTGATGGAAAGAAACTATTGTCTTCTGTTCTTTCCCTACCATTTATAAGCTTGACTGCCATGATTTGTATGTGGTTTGTCTCTCCCGGGCTCAGCACTGGTTCTTAGTGTATAAGTGGTGAGACCTTTAAGAAGTAAGTTCTACTCTGGTGGTGGTACATGTTTACTCCCATTACTCAGGAAGCAGAGGCAGGCAAATCTCTTTTGTTTGGAGCCAGCCTGGCCTACAGAGTGAGTTCAAGGACAGCTAGGGCTATGCAGAGAAAAATCAACCCCCTCAAAAAGGTCTAATAGAAGATAATTAAGTTATTAGGGACATGATGACCCTCCAGAAGAAATATAGTTCCTTTGAAGTCCTGCTTAGTTCTCCCAAGATGGTTCTGTGCAGACTGGGCCTCTCCACATTCTGGCTGTATTTTCCCTTTTTGCATTCAATCCCACCATGATGCTCTCTACTGTGGAAACAAGCCCAGGGGATCCTCACCAGACCTGGGCAGGCCTTGGTACCATGCTTTTGAACATTCAAAATTATGAATTAGATAAACTTATTTTCTTTATATATTACCTCAGCTCAGATATTTTGTTACAGCAGCTCAAAGTGGGTAAATCCATTATCATTATCCCTGATGCCACAGGCAGAGAAGTTAATAACTCAGGCTTTCTTCCTCTTGACATTTATTTAAGAATTGAGCCTAAGGAATTTATTTTATTTTTGGCTTGCAAAAACTATGAAGACACTCATAGAAATGTCATACATTATACTATCCTTGAGCCTCAGGGCAAGTGAGATTGAAAATTCTAGACATAGAAAGGATTTCAGGGGAAGAAGCAACTGGAAGATTGGGTTGTTCCCATAGTCAGAATGAGTGTGAACTTGTGTGTATGGTCAATAGGATCACACAGCTCAGATGGCTTGAGCCAACTAGGGGTGAATTAGTCAGGGTTCTCTAGAGGAACAAAACCACTGGTGCTTATAGATTTCAAGAATTACTTTTATTTATTTTTATTTCTTTTGCCTGTTTATGGGTGTCTTGCCTGCTGTATGCCTGTACACCACATACTTACCTGGTACCTGCAAAGGGAAAAGAATGTTAGATTCCCTGGAACTGGAGTTTACAGATGGTTACCATCTATCACAGCATTTCTGAAACTCAAACCTGGGTCCTTTAGAAGATCAAACAGTGCTTTTAACCTGGAGCCATCTCTCCAGCTCCCTCTGAGACTTTATCAAGCTAGCTTACTTTAAAATAGCTATAACAGCTGGGTCACATCTGAGAGGTTGGGAACCCCACAGTTGTTTGGTCCTCAAGGCTGGGTGCTTCAGCAGTCAGGGTGGTCCCACAGTAGCTGTCTCTCAATGGAGAGGCTGACAACCCTGTGGTTGCTCAGTCTACAAGGCATCCCAGTCTGGTGCCCAAAACCTGGAACGTTCCCAAGAGCTGCTGGTCCTTGGCCCATGATGAAAACCCAGAAATGTTGGTTCATCATCTAGCAAAGGAACCAACTCTTCAGCAAGAGAGAGGCCGAGTGAGCGACAGACAAGCAAGCCATCTCTGGCCATGCCCTTTCATCTGGGCTGTAACTAGAAGATGCTGCCCTCACATGGGCTGGCCAGTTCTTCAGGTGAGGCTCCCCACTCAGGTGATTTGTGGCAAGTTGACATTAAAACCGACTGTAATAGGGACCACAGTATCCAGACCACATGTCCCAGATGAAGCAGATGAAGTGGAAGGTTTCTTGAGGTGCATATTTAAACAACAGACAACTGACTTCTATCTGGAGAGAAGGGCTGAATGAGTGGTCCTCCAACTGTTGGTTGCTGCCTCTTTGATTGAGAGGAGATTCCAGGAAAACACCTAGATGTGCGATGTTACCAAGAGGAGGATGTGCTGGCCATTGTAGAAGAGATATTTGAGAATTAAATGATGTATTAGACCAGAGGGTAAAGGTTATAAATTCACTTATTACATGTCAACTAACATTATGGGTTATATGGCACTGGCTGGATGGCAAGAGGATGTTATGAAAAAAATCTATCTAGGAAGTAGAGTGACTACATAACTCACTGAACATAGAGAAGTCAAACTGGTGTCTACTTAGAGCCTTCACCCTTATGGACTAATGTTCATAGTACTGAAAAGGTTAAGCACCCAAACCAGCTACAAACCTTTTGATATACAATGGTGACCTACCTGCAGGATACACTGGTACAAAAATGGCAAGAATCTTGTGAAACTAACAGGCCACTATCTGATTGGATTCTCTTCATGAGATAGAACCCATGCTTAAATGGCCCAAAACCTGAGACTCAATAGACCATGGACCTAAGGGAAAACCAAATATAATTGCTCTGTTAAAGGAACAGAGCAACCATCATCTAGAGAAGCTTCCTTTGCAGGAGACTGGCATTGAAGAGTCACACAGGCAAGAGACTGAGAGATCTTGGAACACTCAGTTACAAATGAGATATGCCCATCAAATCTGTCCCTCAAGGGATTTAGAGAACCTGTGAAGGGGGCAGAAAGAGGGTA
The DNA here is from genome assembly GCA_004025045.1 of Sigmodon hispidus. Classification (NCBI taxonomy): domain Eukaryota; kingdom Metazoa; phylum Chordata; class Mammalia; order Rodentia; family Cricetidae; genus Sigmodon; species Sigmodon hispidus. Next base: position 5,937 of record PVIH01008663.1, read on the forward strand.
AGGAGCAGGATGGGATGGAGGAATCAATAAAATGAGCCTTCTAAACTCAGTACAAGCAATGCAAATATGAACTCACAGGCCCTGCACATGTCTGCACTAGATGGGGTCCCAGTGCTGAGAAGCGGACACAAGCTCCATCCCTATACCCCTAACCCAGAAGATATTTCCAATTCATAGCCAACTGTTTAGTTTTTTTTTCTAGTGGGGTCTCACTGGGGATATAAACCACTCTTAAGGGCAGGCCCTATGCCCAGCAGTAGATGGCCAACACAAAATGAACTCAATGGCATCTTTGGAGATTGTCTGTTGTGGAATATTTTAACTAGACAAAGATGTATTAATTTGTTTATGCTATGAAATATTACTTTAACTGTGTAAAGGTGTATTATATTTGTTTATGCTGCGTTTGTTTATGAAAAGATGTGTTACATTTGTTTCACCTTGCCTGCCTAAGGCACCTGATTGGTCTAATAAAAAGCTGGACAGCCAATCGTGAGGCGGAAGAAAGGACAGGCAGGGCTGGCAGGCAGAGAGAATAAACAGGAGGAGAAATCTAGGCTGGAGAGAAGAGAAGAATGAGGGAGATAGCTGGGACCAGGAGCCAGACAGCCCTAGTAGGCAGACGGGAGGAGCCATGAAAGTAAGATATACAGAAGGAAGAAAGGTGATAAACCCCAGGGCACAATGTATCTACACAGTATAAGTTAAAAGAACTAGCCAGACATGAGCCTAAGCTAGGCAGAGCTTTCAAAACCAGTAAGAAGTCTCTGTGTCATGATGGGAGAGGAGTCGAGAAGGATGAGATGGATTGGGGAGGGAAAACCCTAATCAGAATATATTGTATAAAATATTTTAAAGAATGAAGTGAGTTAGGCCTCATGGAACAATCCAATTATGAAGGAGAGCTAGGAAAGAAGACTGCAGGGTTGAGAGCAGTGTGGCTTAGGGAGACTGCCTCAAGATGAAACAGAAAGGTGGTGGTGGGAGGCAGGGGTTGCAGATTGGGAAGTGGTTCAGTGAGAGAGCACTCAGCTATCATGTGTCCTGGGTTCAATCCCAAGTATGCCAACCACTGACTGAAAAGGCCAGGAGCACTTCCTCTGGCTAGTGTGAAGACCTATTTTTTTTTTCCCATTGTTTCTTCTATGATGCTGAAGCTTGACCCCAAAGCTACACATATGCTAGGAATGTGTTCTACCCATCACAGATGACAATATGTTGGGCAGTGTGCATATATGCCACCTACAATTCTGTCTCCGATCTTCTATGTGGAATTTAGCCATGGAAATGAAGGGTATTTGCATTTGTAAGAAATCGAACTCTCTGAAGGTAATTAAACGCTTTTGCTACACCTTCCAGGGTCCACCAGCATCAAGAACTGTGGAATGTTATGGGGAAAGGGATGTTTCTAACCTTTAATGCTCCTTGGCAGTGCACCAAGAACCAAGGCACTCCTTAGGAAATCCAATCTGGGGGTTGAGTCCTGGCAGGATTTGGATTCAAACAAGAGCACCATTCAAGCTAATGAGGGCTGAACAAATAACACTGCAGTGAGGATCTGGCTACTGAGTGTGCATATTAACGAGATTAACTTGTTTCTCTCTCTCTCTCTCTTTTTTTTTTCTGTTGTGATGAGTGAACTGGGTTGTCATTCTTCCTCTGATACATTTCTGTAAAGAGGCTACAGGAGCTGTGGACTGTGGAGGTAGGGGTGGCAAGGATGCTAGAAGGAAGCTTGGCTTACTCAGCCCCACCCCCAGCATCTAGGAGGGCAATGGAATTGAGCCAACAAAGAATGAAACTAACTGCTTTGCTACATCAAGGCTGCCTACAAAGAAACACTGCTATATATTCGTACAGATCAATGCTGTGAACAGAGTTTTTGGTAGAAAGAGAACATGTGAAGGTACAGTGTCTCAATCTTCATATTAAACTACTGAATAAAAATTAAGAACTAAAGAAAACCAGGTCTGGATACATGGCTCAGTGGTTAAGAGCACTGGCTATTCTTGCAGAGGTCCTGAGTTCAATTCCCAGCATCCACATGGCAGCTCACAACTTTCAGTTCTGGGGGACTTGACAACTTCACACATATATGCAGGCAGGCAAAACACCAAAGCATATAAAATAAAAATAAATAAATCATTTTAAAAATTAAAAAAGAAAACTATTAAAAAATTAAAGCCAACAAAAAGGGAATTTAAATAAATGTTAGACTAGGTTTGTTGCTTAGGAAAGCTGAAATATCAACAATTCCCAAGTCAAAGAACACAGGTAGTTAAATTGGTAATTATACTCCAGAGTCAGAATTAAGATTCCACTCCATCTTTCCTCACTACAATTAAATGTTCTGTCTTTAAGAAGATTTTGTAGGCTGGGGAGATGTCACAGCATATAAAGCACTGGTGTGCAGATTCTCAGAACCACATAAAGCCAGGCAGGAATTGTAATGTTGGCACTCAGAAGGGTTGGGAAAGCCTGTTAGCTGGATTAGCTGGAATTGGGAGGCTGTGGGTTCCCTAATCAACTCTGCTTCAATAAATAAAGTAGAGAGTGAACCAGAAAGACACCCAATGTGAACTTTGGACTGCCACATTCACACATGTGCATGTACTTGCAAACACCATGTGTGCCAACACTATACACACATAAAAATTTTTCATATAGAGCATGATAAACATGGCCTATCACTTCAATTTATTTAAATGTTTTTAAAATGCTTTGTTATGAATAAACTGGTTTTATTACACCTTATACAGTAAAAGAGAGAGATGAACAGATATAAAGTAGGTATTAAATATTATAAAAGAGGCTGAGGATGCAGCTCAGATATGAGTGCTTGCCTTACATTCTTGAACCTTATATTTGAACCCTGGCATAGGAGGTGGGTGTTTAAGACTATTAAGTACTTGGTATTAGAACTCTAACCCAGCATATTAGGTAAGTGGTCTACCACTGAGATACATTCCTAGTCTCTACACAATGTTTTTAAATTTCTTTACTTATTTTTAAATTCCTTTTTTTGAGACAGAGTTTCTCTGTGTAGCTCTGGCTATCCTGATACTTGCTTTGTAGACCAGGTTGACTTCTGCCTCCCAAGTGCTGAAAGCAAAGGCAACACCACGCCCAAACAGTTTAAGAAATCTGTTTAAGTCATTGTTATTAGTAATATTCACGCGTGCCACAGGAGAGCTTACAGGTTTTGGTTCTCTCCTTCTCCCCTAGGTTCTGGAGATTGAATACAGGCTGTAAGGATTACATGGCAAGTGCTTTTTCCTGATGAACCAGCTCACTGGATCCTACTGGATCTTTGTAAAGGATAAAACAAACACAGTAGAAATAAGACATGAAAATGGATTATTAGCCACCACAGACAGGGACAATGGAGACCAGCCTCCCCGCTCCTTTCTTTCTCCACAAGCTCTTACTATGCTGCCTAAGATGATATTTTTTGTGCCTTTGGCCTTAGTCTCATAAATAGCTTAGATCATGGGTATGCATTATCATGTCAAGCTGAAGGATTTCTGCTTTTGCTTAGCTCTGTGAAAAACACCCATGGCATGGATGATTTTTTTTTTAAGTTTTAAAAAATTTATTTAGCTTTATTTATGTGCATTTGTATAAAGGTATCAGATCTCTAGAACAGGAGTTACAGACAGTTGTGAGCTGCCATGTGGGTGCTGGGAATTGAACCTGGGTCCTCTGGAAGAGCAGCCAGAGCTCTTAACCTCTGAGCCATCTCTCTAGTCCAGTTGATTTCTTAATAAACATTAATTGCCAATGTTCTTAGAAGAATTAGACATCAGTTATGAGAGGTAGAAATTCTTACATTCCTAATATTCTGTACACCCCAAGCTAAGGAATCACACCTTGGCCACAGACATTTTTACCAGAAAATTCTACCAAGTCTTAAGTGACAGACCATCCCAAAAGTTCATCATGAAAGCCAATAATAAATACTAAAATTCAACAAGGGAAAATGTGTCAGGGAGGAAAAAAAAATCTCATGTGCTATCTTAGGTTTAAGGGCAGTTACAAATAAACAATTTGTCAATACATTACCAAAAAAAAGAGGCATACAGATTTTATTGATGAGGTTATTTTTTAAAAGATTTATTTTGTATACAATGTCCTGTCTACATGTATGCCTGCATACTTGAAGAGGGTGCCTGATCTAATTATAGATAGTTCTGAGTCACCGTGTGGGTGCTGGGAATTGAACTCAAGTCTTCTGGAAAAGCAGGCAGTGCTCTTAACTGCTGAGCCATCTCTCCAGCTCTGGGCACTATTTTTAACTACATAAAAGAAGTGGCAATTTAGAATCAGACCTGCAGCTCAGACACTTCTGTATGTGTGCTGCAGTCAGGTGTGTGTTCCAGAGGTTGACCTTAGTGTTGTCTTTACTGCATCTGGGTTTTCACTTAACCATATGGCTTAATGACTTCCACAGCTGTATGTACATGTAAAGCTGCTTTACATTTTTAACACTTAAGTTGTCAGAGGTTATCTGTGTGTCAAGGTCAGAGGCTGATGTTGGGTGTATTTCTCTGTCCTCGCCACCCTAGAGGGGGGTGGGTACATTGTGAGAAGTGGCTAGGAACATGGGGGCACTAAGGGAAAAAATATTGCCATAAGATCTGTTGATGCCTACTCACCTTGGTGGTATTTCCAGTGTCCTAAGGTCTCTTCTTGGCACAGAGGACTAGGTTAGCTTCCCATTATGTTACTTCTCTAGAGAACACTATAACCTATGCATGACTTTTAGTGACCATCCCAAAGGCTGTTTAAGAAAAACCAAGGATTGACCAGTAATAGAATGACTAAAATAAAGAGCATCCCTTTCGCTCTATATCCTAACAAAAAGAGCACAGACCAAGAGATGGAGAGGGAAACAAACCAATTCATAAGTGAGCTAGACAAAAGCATTGAAAGATTTTAATGAGTAAAGAATTGAGGAATTTCTTTGATGGAGGTAAACAGTGTGTTTTCAGAAGCCTGATTAAGCTTAGTACAGCTCAAATGTCTTGGTGTTTTAGGTGTTCGGGAAGTAAGAAGATGCTGGCTGGTGTCTAGGAGCTGCAGAGCTGGATGTAGTGTCATCCCCACTAATAATAAAAGAAAAATGATGAACACTTGGATACAGGCTTCACTTAAACCTCTGTAAGCTCCCTGTTAGAGGGAGAAAATGATCCCCCCCCCCCGCAACTTTGAGCTTCAGCATGGGGTCTGCTCAACAATATAGGTAGGTTGTCTGTTTTGTGGGGTGTCTGGAGTGCAGGAAGGCATAGCCCAGATGCCAGCTGGATTACCTTCTCCTTTGAAACTCTCCAAAGGAATTAAGTTGCGCCTTTGTAGTTCCTCGGAGAAACCTGGATGGTGCTTCTTTCTAGCTATCACCTCACAGTTTGCAGAATTAATTTCACTTTTAATCACTCTGGGATTTTTTTATTACTACCTCCTCAACAAATGGCATATATTCTAAAAACTTTATGAAATCTTTACATGTTCTTGTATATTCTTGTTTTCCATAGAAACACATGGCTTAGCGATTGTTCCGCTGTGTATGGACAAGACTGCCCCCCCCTTATGGGGCATATTATAATTATCTAACATAATGAAATACTATTGCTTACTTCTTTTTTCCCCTTTTTTCTTTGTTTTTCTGAGACAAGGTCTCTTTGTGTAGCCTTGGCTGTCATGGAATTTGTTCTGTAGACCAGGCTGCCTTTGCTTCCTCAATGCTGGGATTAAAGTTGTATGCTACCACTACCTGGTCACTTATTTAATTCTAATTAACAGATATTTTCATTAGTTTAAATTGTAGGCACCAAAATTTTTACTTTATATATAGGTCACTTTGCATGGAGAATATTTGAAAGATCTGAGAATATTTGAACTTTATAGAATTTTGATGTTAGAGGGCAAAGACACTCTGGTTTCTTGAATTTTATTTTTTTATGGTCATTTTGCCTTTATGTATGCCTATACACCATATGAGTGCCAGGTACCTAGAGCCCCCCAAATCCTCTAGGACTGGAATTAAAGGTGGTTGTGAGCTCCCATGTGGGTACTTGGAATTGAACATAGGTTCTCTGGAAGAGCAGTCAATGTTCTTAACTACTTAGTGATCTCATCAAACTCGCTCACCTTTATAAAGCTATGCTTTAAAGAACAGTTTGGGTTCAAACCAGTCTTGGTTTATTTTTATTGGGATGGCATCTTACTAATAATTCAGAGAGATAATCACTGCCCAAGGCTTATCAACAAAAGCTTCCAGATTCTTTTTTTTTTTGTATCTTTGGAATCATCTTCCTTGTGATTATAATAATGCCTTATTATTCAGTATCTTCTAGGAAATAATCATGGCAGATAGGGACAATGCATAAATTAAAAGGGCTGGAGAGATGGCTCAGTGGTTAAGAACACTTCCAGAGGACTTGAGTTCGATTCCCAGCATCCACATGGCAGCTAACAACTGTCTCTAACTCCAAGATCTGACATACTTACAGTTATACATGCAGGCAAAATACCAATTCACATAAAAGTAAACATTAAAAAAAATCACAGAAAGTCCTAGTCCAGTTTTATGCCTGTTTAGTAATACTGCAAAGGCAGATTTTATGCAAATTAAAAATGTCAGGGGTTAAAACTTCCTATTGAAAGACCTAGCCATATACAAGCAACTTGCAGTGTATTTCGTATGTGATGCTTTGTAGCCACTGCCACAAGTCCAGCCAATAGCCCAGAGTTCCTGTTAGCTGGCCTGAATGTTGCACAATGACACCCAAGGTTCTGGATCCCTTCCCAGATGCTCTTTTGATTTTGCAGCAAGTTTGGTCAGGCTTGGAAAATGGCTGACTACAGTACTTGGGTTAGTGACTTTTTGAATGTGATACTGCTTTCACTGGTGTTTGTGTGTCCAAAGCTTTTAGGATGACACTCTTCAGAGGTATGGCAGTTGTGAGTTTCTAGTGGGTTGATGCTTAAGAGGCTTTGGCAAGAGGGTACAAGGAGGAGATGCTTGTTAGCTGATTAGGGAACATGAAGATCTGGAGGGGGGAGTGTCCAGTTGCATATCTGGACATGCTGGAGTTCTAACTGGAGGACTCTTGAATAATCTAATGGGCTGAAAAGTTATCTTCTCTGGCAAATAGCCACTCCATAAAGGTCTGCCAAAACTTGATAAACTGGGCACATTCCACCATGACCTGGTTCAGTTACCAAGGAAGAGCTAAGAGCCTGACTTACTGAACACAATACACAAGTGAGGGTATTTTTGGATGACCATTTCAAAACAATTATAGTATTCTTCTTGCTCCAGCAACACTTTCTCAGGGATATGTATACTAAAGAGCTAACTGGAACTTTTTAAAAAATGTGCAGCAGTGTGGTAGACATTCCCAGGTAACATGCCTTCTGCTACCACATGCATAAGAACATTCTTTAACTCATTTATTTTTTTCTGCAACAAAAGACTCTGTGTTCTAAACTTGAACACCACACAAGAATCTGGACAGTGTAGACTGATGAATGCTTCCCTTGTTTAGTGCAACCAAAAAGTAGGATAAAGGCCAAAAGCAAAAACTCAGGAGCAAATTAAAAACTCTAAGTAAATTACAGGCATATGGAATGTTTAATCATCAAGGCAGGGACAAGGCTGCACAATTTGGCTAGAAAAAGGATAAAGATAACTTCAAATGACAATCTCACTGGTTTGTTGAATGTCGCCCAAATCATGAATTAGACTCCCTGAGCATAGAGCAGAGATGGTGTGATGCTTATCACATTCCTTTTATTCCCACTGTGATGGAGACACCATGGGTTCTAAGTGCTAAGTACCCAAACATGAGAAGTTAATGACAGATGAGACAAGACCATCAGCAAAAAGGAAGCATTAGAACAAGTTAAGCAGAAGGCATGTGGCATCCAGATAGCATCTTCAAGTCTAGGAAAACAAGAGCATAGATTTCATGATTTTTGTAATATTAATTAACAAAACCCATCTTAACCAAGTTATAAAGGTGTCTCAGGTTTTTATTGCTATGATAAACATCATAAACAAAGGCATCTTGGGGAAGAAAGGGTTTGTTTCATCTTATAATCTATCATGACTGAAGTAGAGGCCATGGAGGAACACTCCTACTGGCCTGCTCTGAGGTTCAAGTTCAGTTACCTCTTCAAGGCCTCCTGGGACCACTTCCCAGGAGTGGCACTGTCCACAATGGCCTGGCCTTACCTTCCACATCAATCATTAATCAAAAACAAAAAAAAAAATAAAACAAAAACCTGAGGCCAATCAGATGGTGGCATTTTCTCAACTGAGGTTCCTTTTTCCAATGACTTTAGCTTGTGCCAAATTGACAAAATCAACCGGCACAGTAGGGAACATTTTGCAAACATGTTTGTGACTTTGAATCTTGGGAACTTCTTCTGTACCCTAAATACGTTGCAAACTCAGCAAAGTTCACATGAATTGAAATCTAAGTGTATTGAGCTTCTCAGGGAAAACTAGAACATCATTTAAATAAAAGAAATTTTGGTTCATTTTTCCTCTACATTTTTAAATTTTGTATGTGAGCACACTTGTGCAGGAGCACACATGTGTCCATGTGTTCACACGAGCATGAAATGCTCAAGCATGGAGGGCAGAGGACAACTTGCAGGAATCAGTTTTCACGTGGGTTTTGGGCAACAGAACTCAGACAGGTTCGCAGCAAGAGCCTTTAACCACAGAGCCATCAAGTCTGCCCAGGTTCCTCTTGACAATTTTTAATTTAAATTGTGTAGAGTCCTTAGAGACTTGTGGATAAATGAAAAACTGAATGTATTAGTAATGTGCGTGCATGCGCGCACACCCCCCCAATAGAAAATGCACGTTAGAGAACTGAACCATTGTAGGATCTAAGTTATGGAACAATTTTCTGCTTGCTGAACACAGAGTGTTTAGGCTGAGGTGGCACAGCCAGGTCTTTTCTGAGCTGTTAACTCCTAGGTAATACTGTTTAGATGCTGTACGAAGTGACAGGATCACAGACAATGGGGCAGAAGACATGTCCTTAGAACCAAAGCCTAGGTAAGCCAAGCCAATGCAATTAAGAAACACAATGTCAGTGTGGCTTCAAAAGCAGGGTTTTACTTTGCCTGTTCAACCAGAAGACAAATGGCTCATGAGATATATCCCCAGTGACAGTTTCCAGTATGGATGTGGAGGTTATTTTTTGATAAAATCAATATTAATTTTAACTTCTCCAGAACAGAGGGACAGTGTCACTTAAGAACAGGTGGAAGAGTTTCATGACTAGGTCTCCATTCACTTGGGAATCAGGGCCAACAGCTGTCATAGAGACCTCATAAAACTGAAAAAAAAAAAAAAAGAACTTATGTACAGCAGAATAATCAATGGAGCAAAGAGGAAGCCCAGGGTGAGAATCTTTGCCAGCTATGCATCTGATAGAGGACTAATATTCAGAACTACAAAACACTCAAAAAATAGAGCCAAGAAAATAAATGTCCCAATTGAAAAACGGCTATGAATCTGAACAGAGTTCTCAAAAGAAATAAAATGGTCTTGGCTCTTCATGAGCTTGACTTGCAGGCTTCATTTTTCCCTGGTAGACGGACATGATCTGTCTCACAAGCATAACAGGTGCCATTGGATTATGCTTAATAGCTACAGTAGGTTATCTACATTTTGGGTCTGGCAAAAACAATTCCACAAAAACCTCTTCCTTGTCTACTTTGGGTCATGTGCTTATCTCTTGAATTATCAGCATGGCTCATGGGGTAGGAAATTAAATGTGTCTCAAGGCATGAGCTCTTTCCTAAGCCATGGCACAGGCCTTGCTGACTGTGGCTATGGTTTATATGGGGTTCACACAGACAAAACAATTTTAGCTGGGGGTGGGGGTGGGGATATGGAAGTTCCCTATATTGTCCAAGCTGACTCAGAACTCATGTTGCTTTCTTTCTTGCCCTAGCTCCTTAAATCCTAGAATTACAGGCATGTACCACCACCCTGGCAGACTTCTTTGGTTTCCAGCAGAACTAAGAGTGGGCAGGGCTAGTGCAGCATGTCATACAGTGGGAAAAGGGACCAAAAGGAGGTACAAACAGGATGCCTGGTGGACAGAAACTGTTAACCATGGGAATATTTCAGACGGTTGGCAATGACAGTCAGTGGAGGGTGAGGTGGTGGTTAGGTTGGCCTGCTGGATCTCTACGTGAGCAGTGCATATTCAGGTTGAGGGATGCTGTGGTCAGACCTGTGTGACAGATGTTGCCTCTTAGCTACTCTTCTGGATCATGCTTACTTCCTGCCCACTTGCCCATATTATTTTCCAAATCCAAAACATGGTGTTCTTTTTATTCACTATTACAATTCAGACTGAAAACAAGCTACTTACACAACCTATTTGAGTCACAATAGCACTGACCAGGGGCAAGTAAGTAAGAACACAGCAGTGGTTGTTTTCAGTCTGCGTGGGTTTTTGGGAAACTATGATCTGTGAAGCTGTGACTGCACTGTACTCTGTAAGAGCAGAATGTGTCACATGTACACTTTTTCATCACATGCCAAGGAACATGGTGGCCACCATATCTTGTATGATAGCATGTGGCAACCACAGCTTATAAGCAGATTCCACTATCCTTCAATTTTCATAAGTTTATCAACTAAATTTTGGCAGAAGCAGGCAATGGTATGTTCTAAGAGTTTTACCATTCAAGTTGATCACTGCAGAGATAAACAGAAATCATGAATGCTTCAACAAAACTAAAGAATCTGAGAAGCTTTGCCTGCCTTGTCTAGTAACAATGAGAAAACAAGAGAAAGGCAGCATTTGCCAGACTCTACTGAGGAGCAGGTCTACTGTGACAGGCTCAGGACCAGAAGAACATGGTCAGACTTTTCTCTCATAAAATTTTGTGGGATCAGTTAATATTTTTAGAGACCATGATGATGGCAGAGGGTGTCTAGGGATGCTATGAGTGATACTACTAGACAGTCCAGTCTCCCAGGAGTCAGCACTAAAGGCAATGTACCAATGTTTGGTAACCTTCTATAGGACCGTGGATTCAAGCAAAGATGAAAACTGAAGAAACAATGCATCAGCGATGAACACAACAGGCTTTGTTCTCAATTATTTTCTAAATACAGCTGTTTGCATGTACTTTATATTGTATATCCTGAGTAATCCAGAGGATGCTCAGGCTCTGTGTAAACTCTCTGAGACCTGAGGTCTGCAGCAATTGGTGTCTGCAGATGACCATGAAACCAGTCTTCTCTGGGCTGAGGACTACATGTTTTTTTTTTTTTTTAATCTTACTCCAACAGAATTCTAGTCAGGCATAATTTTTTTCCATCTCCCAGCATATCCTGAGAACTTCAGGGTGGGGAGGAAGTAAGTTGCACTCCATTACATATAAATGAAAAACCACAAGGTAAGAGACAATGCTAAGCATGGACCCAGCCCTGTTCAAACAAAAACAGAGGAAGAGCTCATGCTAACAAGCTACCAACAGACTATTTTGGGGAGCACATGTATCATCAGCAAAAGTGCTTGTCCTGGTCTCAAAAAATATAGTACACAAGTTAACTTTCATTTAGAAATGACCTAGCTATTGTCAAATTAAACAAGATGGGAAGAACTGGGGGGCAAATGTCAATCCTTTCATACCTTGATTGCGTCATCTAAAAGGAGAACTAATGAATGTTGTCCTGGATTTTTGTGAACCCTGCCCCCCAGGTATTATGAGTCTCAGACGTGCAAGGCAGTCTGTTCAGATATGTTCAGACTTTCTCATGAGGCCTGAAGGAATAGGAATAGATAACTCAGATACACATTATGGATGGTTCAGCTTAGTGTAAGCAATGCCTAAGAGGGATTTGCACCCCACGAAAAAAAATGAAGCCACTTTCTACCCCCAGAACTCCCCATTAGCTTTTGAAAGAGGCCGATTGGTACAGAATAGGACAGGAGGGTCTGTTTTTGTTGAACATATAACTTGAGCAGGTGGACTCATTGTCTTTTAAGATGAAGGTCCCAGATAAGGGTGAACCTGTAGGATGAAGGAATTACCTGTGATCAGTATTTCCCTAGCTATAGCAGCAAGTCATCTAAGTTTGCAGCCCTGCCAGGAGCATCTGGCAGATGTGAGATGCATGAACATAGCACATTCTACAGCCTCCTATGAAGGATTTTTTTTTTTTGAGATGAGGTTTCAGTGTGTAGCTCTGACTAGTTAGGTAGATCAGGCTGGCTTTGACCTCACAGAAATCCACCTGCCTCTTCTTTCCTAGAGCAGTGACTAAAGGCAAGTGCCACCATCCTGGCTTGAAACCTTTAAATTTGCCACTTCCCATTTTCTGGCATGACATGTTAACATCCATAGCCCACGCTTTAGAAAATCCATCTTTATAGCCCCCCTGGATTTAGCACTCGGTCACTCTTTTCTGGAGACCCCACTGCTTCTCTTGGTCAGTGCACTGCCTCCTGTCCAGCCTGCACTCTCTACTTCTCATGTCCTTAGCTGCTATGTGAAGCTAACAGGGCTAGACTAGCTGACTTTAAGGTCTATGCAACCCAGGGTGGGGATGGTAGGGGATGAGGGTGGGGAGGGCTTCAGAGATGGCCAAGGAATTAAGAACGGCTGCTCTTGCAGAGAACTTGGCTTCAGGCACCATCACTCACACGCTGGTTCACCATTTCCAGGGATTCAGCACCCTCTTTTGACCCAGCTGGCACCAAGCACCCATGTAGTGGTTTAGCACATGCACACAAAACACTTGTAGACATAAAATAAACCTAAAGAAACTGTAGACTCTACACAAACTGTGAAATTTGAGGGTTCTTTGAAAATATTCATTGAAGACCAAGACAGGATGTACACACTCAGGTCATCACCACGACAACACAAAGGCAAAGGCTTTCTCAAGGTTCTGCTCATCTGGCAGGTGTCAGCACCATAGGGGTCAAGGGTAACGTGAGTTTCGTGGTTCAAATCCAGCCTGAGTACCACTAGTTCCTGGGGTCGGGATGGCAACAGAGGGACATGAGATATGAAATGAGAATAAACAGATCACAACAATTCCAGGTTCAGTTTGGTAGTTTCTTTTTTCTGGACACTACTGGTATACTATCTTTTTTTTTATTTAGCTCTGCCTTGACTATTAACATCTCATCATTCTTTGGCCTATTTCCATACTATGTAAGATTCAAAAACATTTTAAAGATCTTTTGGTCAGTTCCTCACAATTTCAAATGTCTTATTAGAATCCAAGGAAGGAGTAGCTGATGATGATGAGGGTAAGTACTTATCTTCAACAGGTGTGCCAGTAAAACCTGTTTGGTCCGACATCACTTCAAGGGGTTCAGGTGTCATTGCTGTAATGACTGTGTCATAGGTGCTGACACGGCACTCATTTTAAATAGATTTGAAGTTAGTATGCATGTGTGAGGGCATGCACATACTATGACATTAGCATGTGGAGGTCAGAAGGCAACCTACGGGAGCCAGATCTCTCCTTCTACCATGTAGGTTCTGGGAACTGAACTCAGGCCATGAGACTTGGCAGCAAGAACCTTTAATCACTGAGCCACCTCACTGGTTCATGATTTCTTTCCCATGTCACTGGTTTGTGTACAGCAGCCCAGGCTTGCTTCAAATTCACTATGTAGCAGAGAACAACTAAATGAGAATCTTTGTTCCTCTACCTCCCAAGTGCTGGATTACACGTGTGCTCTATAGTTGATAGGAACCGAACCCAGTACTTGATTCATGCTTCACAAAAAAGCTACATGTTATGTTACAACTCTACCCTGACCCACTTTAACCTACCTTTACCCCAGGGTGACCTCAAACGTACAGCAATCCTTCTGCCTCATTTTCTCACGTGTTTGGATTATAGATGGACACTACTGTGCCCTACTTGGGCTATGGGGTTATGTGGTTTACAGATAAGGGTGGTTTTGCCAATGAGGACATAGTACAGAGAAGGAGACTAATAAGAATTTCTGGGTCTAAGGTCTTTGAAGTGAGCACAAAAGCATTTATATGCATTGGTGTTTTGCTTACATGCATGTCTGTGTAAAGGTGTTGGATCCCCTGGAACTGAAGTGATAGACAGCTGTGAGCTGCCATGTGGGTGCTGGTAACTGGACTCAGGACCTCTAGAAGAGCAGCCAGTGCTCTTAACTGCTGAGCCATCTCTCCAGCCCACAAGCTAACTGATAGGGAGAAAACCCTAAGGTTCTCAAGGCTTGGAAAACCAGCAATATTTTATAATTATGTCCTAAAATGCAGTTAGTATTAGATTATAAGAAAAGTGCAGTTACTGCTAAAAATAAAGTTACAAATAAAAAAGCCTCAGAAAGGTCAATTTTAAAGGAAAAATAAGATTTAACCTCAAACATTGTCCTTATCCAACTTAACTGGGTTAAAGTTGGTATGAGCAATACTCAAGAGACTCAGCATGAACACAGGATAGAGAATAAAATTTTAATTAGTATCAAAATCAGGACTTCTGGGGCCAATTTAGTACTTGCTGGAGTGAAACTGTGATGTTAGTTGGTAACTGACTTAGCTTGTAAATCAGTCAGAATTACACACACCGTATATTACTTTAATACACAGCAGCACATCCCATGGTTACATGCAGACATGGAGAGACAAGATCTCTAATCAAAATTGCTGTTGGTATTGATGAGATGATGAACTGGAGACAGTTGTCCTGAGGCGCAGAGCATCTACTTTTCATTGAGAGGGTGGTTTGAATGCTGTTCTTTCCGTGGGTTGACAAACTCAAGTGAAATTCGACTGCTTTGTGGTGTGAGGAAAAGCAAGCAGACATAACCCTTTGCTTATGGAAGAAAACCTTTTTCTTTCAGTTGATATCCAACATATGCTCAACCACCTTTAACGACCACCATACGACATGGATTTAATTTTCCTGAGAATTAAATAAGACCTGCTAAAGAGATAGGCTATGATGTCCAGCGCTCATAGGAATCTGAAGATGATGCCTTAGCTCTGCTAAGATTCACCCAAAGCCTTTACAGCAAGGGTTTTTGTGAGCCATGCACTTGGTCACACATGTGGAGCAAATTCAGTGGCAGTGAGGAGCCACTGGGCAGGAAGTAAGAGCCACAAAAGCCGTGGGCTCTGCCAGCCCAAAGAGGAGCACAGGGAGATGTCACTGACTGGCTCTGCTACCAGCAGCTACAAAGTCTTACATGGGAGAAAGACAGCACCTTCAGTGGAACCTAGGGAGAGCCAGTCAGAAGCAAGTATTGGCCACGGCAAGGACGCTCCAGTCACCTTAAGTGAACCCATCTTCTCTAAGAGTCCAGAATGGACTCTCCAATCACTCTCCAGCTTACTAGTATTGGCAGACTACTCAGGGTCACATGGGAGCGAGGTCACTGAGTAGCACAGAAAGGGTTTGGTCTGGCTTCAATCCAAACTCAGTCTGCTGTGTAATCCTTAGATTACACAGCAAGGCACTTCAAACACTGGTGCCTTAGTATATAAACATGTGACATGTAACATGCATTCACTTACCTCAAGAAGCTTCTATACAGATCGCTGAATGCACACTTTAGATGGAAAGCACTGAGAAGACAGTTACAGTCTAAAACCCTCTGGTGCTCCTGTGTTCGCTTACCGTACCCAAGGCCCCATGTCTTCTTTAGAGCTTTAAACATGAAATGGTGGTGGCATGCCATCCTTTCACAGGTGTTAGATGTTTGGCACACAGGTGTTTATAGGTTTCAAGTCATCGTATTCTCTAGTCAAAGGTGCTTTCTAATGTTCTAACACAGACACTGAAGTCTACCCAATGTGGAGTCCCTGTGGTGAAAACCTTCAGCTTTCTCTGAGGTACACGTGATATCATAAAAAAAAAGTAAATAAAAAAAAAAATGAACTAGTGCTGTGTGAAACCATGGTTTTAATGAAAAACAAACAAAACAAAAACAAAAAAACCAAAAACCTAAAAGTATGCCACAGCATCATGTGGTCATCTGAAGGTACAAAGGTGGTTTTTGAGCAAAAGGGGCCTCAACATGATACAAAATAAATGTGGCTCAAAAGAAACATTTAAAATGTAATGTTTCATACATTGAAATAACTAGAGATAATAAATTATAAGTACAGTAGTTCAAATATTGCTTTTTAGCATTAGTTGTTTAAGCAAGTTACATTTAGAACACTTTAAATTGTTATATTCTTCTTTCAAAGGAACTGTGGGCACGGAAGCCTTCACAGAATCAAAACCATGATGCCACCCTGTAGTCTTCACAAAGAACATACTGGACTCCGACAACCTTAGATTATAACATCTTTAGATTAATACATTATATTAGACTCCTTCTGGAGAGTGGGATGGTGATGGCGGCCTTCACACAGCTCATCTAACGCCCCCCTCATTTCCACGCCCACTGATTCTCTGCAGGGGTTGCTAGACTTATAATCAAAATTATAGAAACAGTAAATAAATTCTTTAGAACTGAAAATGTGTTTTTGTTCTCTTTTAAAAATAAAATAAAGTGCTTTTAAATTAAAGTATTTCTTGCCCTAAACAAAACTGGAACCTTGAAATCTCCACATCTTGACACATTTTAACAGAAAAAAAGTTTTGGGCCATTCATATCCTTCAAGAGTTCAGATTGGATCTAGGCTGGGCTTTGCATCGTTACCATGCTCGTGTTTGTACATGAATGTTAAAAGAAAAAGGGCGACATCTAAGGATGACCAGTAGGCAGTGTGCGACGTGACGGCTGACCAGTAACGGCTCTCCACAAGGCCTTCTCTGAGTTCAAAGTCAATCCTGTGCTCCAGTTCCACTGAAAAGACAGGAGTTAAATGGAGATTATGATATGTCTGATGCAGGCTGAAGACAACTGGGGTAAAATCTAGTGGATGGAAATGATTTTTAAATTGTCACCCTCTCCACTCTAAATTTATGAGACAGTAAGTAAAAAGCCAAAGCTGTAGGGTTCTACTGGTGGGTTCTGTTCCATTGCTCAAGTCGGCAAAGAACAATAAGGAAAGAAAACAAACACAAATTCACTTGCTGTCATGGCATATTTCTGGAGTTAGAAGACTATTTATCTCCCTTCCATGAAGAATTTTCTGCATCTCTGGGGAAGTGGGGAGGTCCCACAGACCATGTGCTTCTGTGGAGAGATGTTCCACAACAATCATTAAAAAATATTATCATCTTGCAGTCCAACAGTGCTCTTCCCCATTAGGCTGAGTTCCTTAGACATACCAGACTGTATCTATTTAGCAAAGTCCAACCTGTGCCTGCAACATTCAAGTGCTCAAAAGAAACCACTGTGTGGCAGGAAAATTTAAACTGGAGGAATATCCTGTAAGAAGGACTTAACCTATTAATTTTCTGCCCTCAAATAATTTCATGAATCCAGTCAAGGCTTTCCCAAAACCACAGACAGTCCCGAAGAGAAATGAACACATGAAAGCTGTCGTCAAATCGTAATGGGCTAATGACTCTCAGAGATAACATATCTGGAAAAATGATATCATGGAGAGACGGCATAGGCCTGGCAACCTGTTTGATTTCTAAGACCTATGTAAAGGCTGAACGAGAGAACCAACTTCCCAATGATACATCGCTTACGTGCATACACACATACATAATTTTAAAAATGACATGGGTTAGGGTTAGCTGTTTGGCACACAGGTGTGTCTTTAAAAACTGCCCATGAGCCATACAATATTTTGTATGCTCTGTCTTACAAATAGAAACAGTCAAGTCACTATCAGACACTTATTAACATCTCTGTTCAGCCAAAGGATGTCAACAGTAAAAAGTGGCAAAAATAAAGAAGGCTAAAGAGCAAACCAACTAGGTTTTGCTTTATGTTGGGAATAAGAAATCATACTAAATCACATAAGAAATCATACTTTGCTAGAAAATAATTTTTAAATAGATGTTTGTTAATGTTACTTTTTGTTGTTGATCTTTTCCAAGATAGGGTTTCTCTGTGTAGCCCTGGCTGTCCTGGAACTTGCTCTAGAGACCAGGCTGGCCTCGATCTCACAGATCAGACTGCTTCACCTTTGCTAGCTCTAATGCTAACTTTAAACAGGGCTGTTTGTGGTAACAGTGTTTGATAACTGGAAATATAAACATATAGTAGTTAGTTACCTTGTTATGCTTTTCTGATTTATGAATTTATCTATGTATCCACTCAGAGAAGATTTATACTTAAGAGGTGGGATGCCTTCTAAGCTATAAAATACCAGTATAAAATGCAGATATAGAACTTTCACAAAATTCTTTTAACTCCAATTTCCACTTAATTAAAATAAAACGAATCCATAATAAGTGAGAAATTGCTGAAATTCACGTGGGTTTAGGTAAGAATACGCTAATCCTTTATCTTTGTACTTCCTGGGCCTTCATGAGATTTGTAGGTATAGTCGCCCACAACAGACAGAAACACAAGGAGAAGACTGAATTCTCAAACATGATAGGTGCAGTCAGGATTAAGCAGGTTACAAAGAGCAGGGGCGGGGAGTGTGCCATCCGGGAGGACTCAACCTCAAACGCTGCTGTGTGGCCCTTTCAGTCCCAAACACTTCATTCTGTTTTAAAATCAAAGGGACATTTTTCTTGCTCTAGGAATTATTTGACTCCGTTTTAATTTTAAGGTCCTGAAATTATTTTTTTTTTAAATTTATTTTTGAGACAGGGTTTTTCTGTGTAACAGCCCTGGCTGTCCTAGAATTGGCTTTGTAGAACAGGCTGGCCTCTGACTCACAGAGATCCACCTGCCTCTGCCTCCTAAGTGCTGGGATTAAAGACATATATCACCACCACCCAGCCTGAAATTAGTTCTTAAAATGTTACCACTGTCCTAAAATGCCTCTTTCATAAAGTACTCTTTTATTATGGGCCCTTGTCATTCTTGTCACCTCTGGGGACATCAGCTTTGTTGTTTCTTAGATGGACCCCATCTGTGCATTTCTATTTATCACTAGGCTTGGGTTAGTCATCAATATGCAAATGAGGTAGCTAGCTATCCCCCACAAACCTGTTCGGGCCTCTCGCTTCCTTTGGGTCCTCAGTGCAGTTATGCACATGTTGCTGGCTTTGTGGGAAGGTCAGGGAGGACATGAAGTGGTTTGTGTTCCCTTTCCACTCTTCCTGAGAGAGAGAGGGTCTATCTGGCAGCACCCTTTGTACCCAAATGGACCTGCTGCTTCAGTGTCATCACACCAACACTTGTTAGGACACCACAGGTGAGGGAGGGGCCCTCCTAGCTTCTCTAGCTGTCTAGGATCCTGGGCAAAGGAGAAATCATCTTTTCTTCTTTTTCTATGCTTCAAATACCTAAATGTAGAATCTGTTAAAAAACAAACAAACAGACAGACAGAACTTGTTCCTGAGCAGGAGGAGAGAAAGAAACTAAGAAAGCTGAAGTTGAAAGCTGTGCGCATCCAGGCTGAATGGCCACTCTGGGCGCCATTCCTTATGAGCTATTCCTTTTTGTTTGGCTCTTCAGACAGTATCTCTCATCGGCTTGAAGCGTGTTAACTAGGCTAGGCTGGCGGACCAGAGAGGCCCAGGGATTTAGCCATTTCTCCCACCTCGGTCCTGTGGTAAGGCATATAACACTGTGCCCAGTTTTTAAAGAATGGGTTATAAATCTTAAACTCAGGTTCTCTTGCAAGGGTTTTTTGAACTGAGCTATTTCTCCATCGCAATTAAATTTTTTTTTTTTTTTTGTGGAAATGTTTGGCTATATGACTAGCAGCTGGAGATATTTATGTAAGGTAAATTATTGAGGGTAATTCACTGAGTTAGGTCAATATAAACTCCTGTCCTGGAGGCAAAAAAGGACGCAGCTTTTTACATTCAAACACTGTTTGGGAACTATGTCAAGTAATACGCTTTTTTGATAATTGCAAGAGATGTTCAAAAAATTAAAGGTGGCTAAAATAACAAAACAAAAACCAAACACATTTTTGTAACATCACAGATAAAATTCACTATTAGTAAGAAACAGATGAAAGAGAAACTAGAGGAGGGGGAGGAATGAGAATCAGGAGGAATTTGAAGTTAAGATTAGTCCTTAGGGAGAGATTCAGAGTGTGCTGGAAAGGAGGACTGAGAACGCCTCTGAACGCCTCTGCATCAGCATCCCTGCATTCAAGAGAAGCTGCCTGGTGCAGACACTGTGTGCTTGGGTTGGAATGGGCTGTCAGCTGTGGCAGACCCACACCCCAAGTGCTGATGTCGGCAATGGAACAACTAGGAGTGGCGGTCCTCTGCACCGGGAACCTCTGATCTCTAATCAGAGACATGAAAAGAACAGGAAGTGTCTGAGACCTAGGGACAAGAAAGAAGAGACAGCAGCCTGACGCTTTCCGCTGTCTCTCAAGTCCCTCTTTTGTAGGAGTGCTATAGGTTTTAGCATCTCAAGCGGTCATGAACTCTATCATTGGTCTGCAGTGGTAGCATTGAGGCTGCTCTTCCAGGGCTACCCCAGTTCTCACTGAGAAGATCTCTAAGTACATCTCCCAGTGTGCTGAGCACCACCCCTGACATATACCATACCGAGGCTATCATCTTTACTCTGCATTACATTTTCCGGAAAAAGAAGTTGTGGGAGATAAAAGAACGATTCTTGAAGTCTGAAATCTGTGAAAAAAAACAAACAAGATGCTGTAAAGGCAAGGCTGGTAGTTAAAGATGGCCTTCAATGTTGTAATGGCCAAAACCGTTAAAGCAACCTTCCAAATAAGCTGGTTAAGTCTAGTGCACACACAAAGCAAACCCCTAGGTTTCTGTGAAGAGCCCCTTCATGGAAAATATAAGCACAATTCAATTCTCAAGTATAATGTCAGAATCTGATGAAAGCTCCACACCCCTCAAACTTAGTTACAACATTCAGGTTGTAACCTAGAGGGCAACAAAAACCCCTAAAAGAAACAGATCTTTTTCTTTCACAACATGTTACAAACACAGGAACACCAGAAATGAAACCATAAAATGCTTTAAAGTAAGCTGGTCTTTTCAGAAGCAATTAAGGCTAGCTACATAAGATGTGCTAACTTGATGGAAAAATAAACACGGTCGCTGACAACACTTACTCTTCAAAGAGAAAACTTGGTCAGGAATTCAGTCTGTGTCCTCCTTACCCTCAGATAGTGAGACTCAGAGACAGTGGCATTAGAACACAGGTTATCCTGAGGAGCTGAGACAGTCAGTGTGAGGAGGAGGAGGAGAGAAGGAGGAAGGAGGCTTGGTCACCTATCACAACAGCCAAATTCCAGAAAGATCTAAGGAAGACAAGTGTCAGGATTGCAAGACAGCAATTTCGGCATAAAAATCAGGATTACACAGAAGAATACATCGCTGAGGCAAGTCAAAGGATTACTGAGACAAATCCTCAGTGACAAGACAGAATCATATTGTCGTCAGAGTCCTGATTTAATAGTCCTATCTCTATTGGAAGAGCTCTAGAAAATAAAGACTTGTGATTATCTCAGATGGAGTGGAGAGTAAGGCTGAATTTAACATGAAGACTGCGAAAGCATTCACATGCAAGCATGACACACATGCACAGCACACAGTAGGTCCTCGGTCTGAGGAAGGGGTTAGCTGGTCTGTCCGGCTGAGTGCCTACAGACTGCTGGGGAGGAAGATCAGTTTTCCTACTACCACTGGAGACATGTTCAGTAGTAAATACACAAAATAAAAAATGTTTCTTTGCTCAGATTCTGTATGTGTTCACTCCTCTTTCTGGGGTCTCCCCTGCTGCTGTGAGCATCTGGGCTCAGGATGCGGCCTCTTGCTCATCACCATCTTTGGTGTGCAGTAGAAGACTACAGAGACCTGTGACTTAATGCCACCTCCCAAAGGTTCTTCAAAAGAATGGTCTTCACAAGTTAACAGTTTTGATTTCTACATGTAACTAAAGTTTATATAGTTAGTTATGTTTCTAGGTAAAAATGAGTAAATAAATAGTCTAATAACTCAGATGAGTTTTATACAGACAGCAAGATCGAAAAAGAATTGTCTACACATGGTCCCAATCACTCACAAACATAAATTTTAGCACACAAAAGGGATGAAAAATGCCATCAGACCAGGTAGGACCGTTTAGCTTTCCTGCTGAACCCACTCGAGAGAGGCTGAGTGTGGTGGAACCAGGTAGTTTCTAGGATGCCTCCCTGACTTGTTCTGGTTGCTGGTCACTTCAAAATTCAGGGTGGCTGATACAGCAAGAACACAGTGTGACCAGTAACTGCTGGAGTCCCACGGCGCCTGGAGTACCCATTTCCCCCATCTGTTCTTCCACCAGTGTGGGGATACCCAAAGGGTTAGTGCTGCTATTGACACTTTACAGGAATGATCACCAAAGCACTAGTGTTTCATATCTATGTAAGATTAAAAAAAATTGAAGTCCACTGAAAAAAAGTAAAGTTCTACCTTACTGCTCCATGTACCTACTCATAGAAATCCCTATTATATATATACTATGTAAGCAGGACAGGCATAGAAAGCATACAGTGGGACATGATGTCTCAGCTTTGGAGGTCTCATAAAGCTGCGTGCCAAGTGTGCAAGGACAGAGTAGTTTAAGGCCAGATACAGGACACATCTACAGTGATAATGTGAAATTAAAACCTTGGTGATTATAGTTAAAAATATACATTGCAAAAGCTAGGGGCACTCACCCCACAGAGACCGTCTTGTGCTTGGTAATTTAGACCTTGGTAATTTGTGTTAGAGAGCCCTGGTTAAAACGATCTACTAATTTGTCATGGCAGATAGTAAAACTGCACTTGCCTAGAAAGTGTTCTTTTCAGACCTGACCACGGCCCAGCAGTGTCTGATGCCCTCCCATCCCTCCTAAGCTAGAGGCAAGCGCATGAGCTCAAGGAGAACTGGAGGAACTAACATGCAGAGTCAAGGAAGCCAGAGCTGCTGTGCGGCAGGGTCTGTGTGGCCACGGTTGTGGTTGAAGGTGAAGCCACAGGCTTCTTCTCGTCTTCCAGTGTGTCTTTAGATGTCTCAGATGTCTGTGATGTTGAAGAACGTCCAAATCTTGAGAACAACATTCCTCCAAGCCCCTTTCCAATGCTAGCAGCCCCTGCATGTCACAAAAAAGGGAGGTCACTTTGCTGACTCACCCCACAGCACACTGGAGAGCACCACCCATAATTATAGCTGACTGGCAGAGGGACCACGCCCTGCTCATTATTTTCCTGGGTGGAGACCTAGAAAAATATTCCAATTTCTATATATGTTTCTAAATAAGAATAATTTTTTAAAAGAAAAGTTGCATAAATTCTAGGAATACAGATAAATAAGTATACAACCAAGTATAATACCAAGTTGATATTTTATCCAAATGCTCATTGCTACGGAAGTACTTGGCAAAATTAAAACTTCTAGCAAAATACCCACTGTGTCAACATGGGGCATATTCCTACTATTAATAGGTGTATGTCTTAATAAATTTATGCTATAAAAAGCATTAATAACCTTTGCGTATAAAGTCCAACAGCAAGCAAGTTTGGTAGGTAAGGCCTACTTACAGTGCCATCTTGTGGCAATTACATGAAGAACATTCAGCCAGAAACAGGGCAAATTTAAGTAGTGTGCTACTGAAATGCTCAATTTCTGTGCTGCAACAAGAAGCTACTCAGAGGAGATGAAATATCTCTGTTACCCTAGGAAGCAAAAGCACTAAACTTGACTTTCAGAAGACATAAGAGTCCCAATGGGAAGATTCTCCCAAAATGCAGACAAGAAAGTGGAACAATGGACAACAGCATTTCCAGGCTCCCTCGGCCAGTCACAGGCCAAGTCAAGGAGCATAGAAGGCTGTTTCTTGTTCTTCAATGTAAATGGCGGGCTTCTGCTTCAGTCAGCAGGGAAACTAACTCTAAGAGATGGCCAGTTGGAAGTTTCTAACTGTGTATTTCCACCCCTCCCAACTTACGTGCTTACATTCATAGATATGCTTACATTCATAGACTCAAGAGAAATTACCCAGTATGCTTGCTTTGCCAATGTTAGTTATAGATTCTCCATAGTGGCGCCGGGATAAGACTGGGGAGGTCACGGGGCTCGGCATATTTGCAATGCTTTCATTCTCTGAAACTGAGGTAGGTTCTTTTGCTGGGTTGAGAAAATTTGGCTTCATGTGCTCATAAGGTAGAGGATTTGAAGTATTGTACCAGTGGATCTGCACTGGTGAGATGTTGCTGTAGTGCTTTAGAATCAGCGGCTCTAATCTGTAGGCCTAGATAGTTAAAGATGTAAAACATACATTAATACACAATATCTGAATTTTAGTAAATGTTTATTTCTAAAGCTATGTTGAATAAATACATTTTAGAGCAAGAATCTATACTTCAATGTGTGGTTGGCTAATTACATATCCCTAATGATGAGATTATAAAAAAACACCTGGAGTTTGACTAATAGTGTCTATTAATTCATTTTCAGAGAAAAAGACTAAGTTTTACTACGTTTCAATATGGTCTAACAAGACTTATGTCAGACTCACAAAGTTGAAGTGGTGTGTGATAGCCCAAAACATAGTAAATAAGGCCAGTCTTTAATATTTAGATCCTTTACTATACTTGATTTTAAACATGTGATGCCAATAAGAGCCTAACTTGAAAGCCAACAAAAAAGCTGCTGTCTATGGTCCTGAGTCCATTGTCAATTGCAGGTGTAGCACCAGAGTCCTATAGCATAGATTCTCACCTCCATCACTGTTTGCCAACAGGTCACAAAATCTCAGAGTCATCTTATAGGCGAAAAAGGGAAATGTCTGTAATGCCTGCCTGGCAAAGGTCCACATGAAGGATTAAAGAAAGTATTAGGAAAAACAATGCAGTTTGATGGCAAGATGCATGCTTAGATTACATGAAGCTCTGGGTTCAAATCCCAGAACCAAACACATAAAAGACAAATTTGAAAGATAGGATTCATGCGTGCAGAAAAGCACTTGGACACACAGAGATGCTAGGCTCAGAGTGACTGCCATGACGGCCTCTGTATCCGAGCCTCTAACAGACTTAGGCTGTCATACTGGCGGAAGCTTATTTCAGTTGGAGCTTTCTCTTAAACATGGCAGTTATAAGTTTAAACACATAGGACTTTCTAATATTCAAATAGTCCGTCATTCAATGTTTATTTGGTGCTAGATAATAATTTTTCAAAAGACTTCACATAATTAAAATAAAAGCTAATTTCAGATAATTGGTTGAAACAGTTTTACTGTGTGTTATACTGTTATCCTTAAGAAGAGGAAAGGAAACTTCTTCACTGTATGCTGGAGAATCAAACCAGGTTTCTCCTGTAAACTAAGCAAGCACTTTACACCTCTGAGCTACACTCTAGCCTGAAAGTACTTGTCATATCTAAACACCTCTTTTTGGCTCTCACTATTTACAACTGGATGCTAAGATCTTAGAATGTTTACCTTTAAAAATGTTTAAAAGAATAACTAGAAAATAAAAAAATGAGTATTTTATACTTTGATTAAACTAAACACATGATTTTCCCTTTCACAATTTCAAGAGGATCCGTTAGACTCATCTCAATTTTATATGATGTTTTAGAAAACATCACTTAAAGAGAAAAGTATTGTTTACATTGACTTACTTATTTCTGTGTCTATACACCATGGGATGCGGAGGACAGAGGACAACTTATGGAAACTGCTTTTCTCTTCCATCATGTGGCTTTCAGGGAGTAATCTCAGGGTGTCGCCATGGTGACAAGCACCTTTACTTGAGTTCTCTGTCAGCTTTTAAAGCAGGATTTTAAGAGCTTCTGTTCCTAGGCCACTGGGATACTACTGATTAAGATTCAAAACTCTAATAGATGTTTGTCTTTTGCAGTGATGTCCAGAGATATTACTTTTGTAACTTTAAAAAAAAATAATTGATTTATGTGTATGTATACTGAGTGTGTGCAGTGCCCCTGGAGGCCAGCAGAGGGTTCCTCTCAAATTGGATTTATAGAAGGTGTGACTCACCTAACGTGGGCACTGGGAAGAAAACCCAGGTCTTCTGCAAGAGCAGTGAGGGCTCTTGACAACTGTGCTATCTATCTATCTAGTCCCTGATAAGGTGTTACAAGAGAAGACCCTCTAAACATTTTATTTCATGACCTCTGAAGGAACCAACATACAGTGGTAAAAATATAACCTTTCCAACAAGCCAGAGGTGAATTGTCTTGCTAGCTCACGGCTCCTGACAAAGCTCCTCACAGAGCAGCAGTTCAGCATCTAGAAAGCTCACAATGAAACTCACCACCGGGTCTGTAGGATGAAAAATGTTTAGTAAGCGGTTACAAATCTCTCTAGGTAAAATGTGGTCTTGACTTCCAGTATTTCCTGGTCGGATGCCACGCAATGCCAAAAAAACTGCTAGTGGGGACCCCATGCAGAAGAAATTCTCAACCTAAAATGAAAAAAGCCATCCTAAATTCAAAAAATGATCAAGTGTTATTTTCAACAGAATCTGGGGATAGCATGTTACATAATAAAATACAAACAAAAAAATTACCTCTAAATGTGTTCTAAGTAAGCTGTTTACATTACTTGTTAATTACATGCCAGCCATTAATAATGTTATAGCAATTTACTTCCAGGACAGCTTTCATTATTTTAAAATGTAACAGAAGGTAAAACTGAGGAAAGGAGGGATGTGAAGGAAGCATGTCACCATGTGTCTACTGACCAGTTGGGCAGAGTTGACAGTGGTATGTGGGAGGCACAGAAAGAAATGTTATAGAAGAATGGAGCCTTCAGCTCTGAGGCTTTGCAGAGTGTGTGTGGGTGGGGAGGCATGGTCAGTACAAGAGAGTAAGGCTCTACAGTTGAGAATGAGGCATCAGGGCTAGGAGCGTAACAGATAAGACTCACACAGACTACAGCAGAGAGAAAGGTACTACATGGTTTTTGAGATATAGGTAAGACTGAAAAATCTGTGCATGTGTGTGTGTATGTGTGTGTGAGTGTGAATCTACTTGGGATGAAAACATTCAGATCTCTGACTAAGGAAGACAAGCTTGATTTCTATTTTAGGTAGTGAAGCACAGCATTTAACCCATACCCTGGGAAGCTTAACTTGTTAGCAGTATGCATATGTGTATGGATGTACCAGGAAATTAAGATACTACTGATTTTGGGGAAAAAAAAAAAACTTCTTATAAGAAATTGGACAAGAGCCAGTCTCAAGTAGGGTAGGCCCAACTGTCATTCACTATGGGAACACTCAAGGATGCAGTGGGGTAAATGCTTGAATGGAGATGATAAAGCATGGGTCAGAGACAACAGTGCAGTTCCACTGTCTGAGCAAACTGTCCCTAAATCTTATTTTTGTTCATAGTTAAGTTGAGACCTCTGTAGTATGTGTCTGAAAAGTCAGAGCAGGGAATACAGAATTGTATCTTCCACCATCCACATCCACATCCACATCACCATCACTGTAGCCATGGCATGTGAGGCCAGGAGCTTGCCTAGGATGTGCCTAGAACCTGGACAGTGGGACAGATCTACATTCAGTCAGCAGGGGGAAGGGAAACACTGTGGGGGAGAGTCAAAGAGAGAACCAGAATAAAAAGCCAGCAATAACGGACACAGAGGGCATAGAACAGTTCTATAAAGTGAGAAAAGAAGAATGTCTGAGAGACAGAGAAGTTACTGCATGAGTGGCTCATGCCTGTGACCCTAGTGCTCGAGACTGAGGCAAGGCTGGGAATTGCAGGCCAGCCTGGGCTACGGGTAATTTTGACATTAGCCTAGACTACTTGAGAATCTGTCTCAAAAAGCACAAACAAGGGTTTTTGTTTGTGTGTGTGTGTGTGTGTCTCAGTGGGTAAGAACACTTACTTTTAAAGCGTGATGGCCTGCCCAAGTTCCCTAGCATTCATGTAAAGAAGCGGGGTGTGGTTATGTGTACCTGTCATCCCAGTACTGTGGGGCAGACAATAGGATTGTGAAACAAAATGCTCCATCAGTATGAGGTTCTATCCCAAGGCAATAAGACAGAGTGATAGTGGAAAATGCTGGCCTTGTACTCTGACCTCTGTATATGTAGGGTAAACATCTGCATACACAAGTGCCTGCAACAGCCACACATCCTAACCCTAACAGTCACACACACATACACACACACACACACACACACACACACACACACACACAGAACCTTGTATCAGCCACCCAGACTACAAAAAAAAATGGGTAACAAGAAGCTATGACATTCTGTGCCAAATGCTTTCTTCATTGGCTAGTCACTCCATAAACATTTTTTTATTTTTAGAGAAATATTATATATTTATTTTGAATGAATATTCTGAGATGGTGCCTTTAAGTCATTTCTTCCATATCATTTTGTTTATGATTCAGGCTGACACAGAGGCACTGTTCTCTTACAGCCTGACTATCCAATAATTAAAAAAGCATAAAAATATTGTGTGTGAACACGTGTGTGCCATGGCACCCACGTGTTGATCAGAGGACAATTTTGCAAACTGTCCTCTGTCCTAATGCTCTCCTTCTACCTTCACATGGGCTGCAGGGATTGAACTCCGGTCACCAGCAGAGCCATCTCACAGCTCCCCATCAGAGAATTTTGAGGACAAAAAGGAACTTTAGATGTTTGGTTTAGCTTTCTTGTTCAGAGATGAGTAAACAGCTGAGTTCAGAAATATTACAGGACTTGGCTAATATTACTAACTAGATAGGACAAAAATCACCACCAGATCAAAACTTCATTGTCCACACCATACACTGATGCTTGTTGCTGATCAATGGTCAACTGCAACAGGACGGACACCAGCATCCTCAAGGTCATCTATCTGCTGGCTATCCACAGGACAAACTTCTGACACCTTAAGTCCCAAGTATAACTCTCCGGTTCTCAGACACTTCTTAAATTCTCGACTTCATTTTCCTCTAACGATGAGGAACATTTATTAAGGTATGCATGACTTACATCAGAAGAAACCTATTATATGCAAGGTTCTAGCCATGTGGTACTGAATTTAAGGTCATAATATACTTAACGTGTTCTACACAATTTTCTGGTAAAAAACCAGTTTTCCTTATCTACCAGATTTATGTATACATTTAGCATTAATTATATAGGATAGTGCTGGTATTCAAATTCTAGATTAAGATAACTCCAGAGACAATATTCTTTAAATGCATGCTTTAACTTTAGCATTTCACCATGTCCCACCACCACCCTGCCTGCACAGTGCTACGGATTGGACCTAGTGCCTTGTGCATGCTAGCCAAGCATTTTGCCCCTGAGTTATGAGCTCAGCTTGCCAACTTGGTTCTTAAATGTACAGTAAAAATGAAAAGAAAAATAGTGTCGGGGATCTGGCACCCTCTTACGGCCTCTGCAGGCAATAGGCACATACATGGTTTGTACATATACACAAAAACAAAAAACATTTTTAAAGAAAGACTGTGTAAGCCACAGAGTCAATACCATTGTTTTCTCTGTCATCCCACACTTGAAGCTGTGCATGAAGCTCCCGTGCGGGAAGAACTGCAGGGGAAGGCGATGTGATGCACTGCCCACGCAGAGGTCAGGACAGAGGCTCTCCCACCTTCTGTTTGGCCCTGCAGAGGAGGACGGTACCCACAGTGCAGTGGGTGCTGCCGCCCCTCCCCTGCATGCTTTGCTAGAGCACTGCTTTCACTGGCCTAGTGACTAGTTTAACTCTGCCTCTCTCAAGCAGATGGCAGCTCCTTTCCTCACAGCCCCTTGCCAAGTCCTGACAACGCTACCCGGGAGCCAAAGTACCCAGGCGCCCTGTCTTAGGCTTTTGTCCTGGACTTCAGAACCTGAAGCGCCTGCCCACCATTCTACCCTGAGTTCACGCCCACCCACTTCCTTTGGTTTCTTGCTGCTGACTGCACGTTTTGTTAAGTCTAGACAGTAAACATTTTACTGTTTGACTTTTCCTCTCCTCACTTTATTTTCGCTTTGACTTGGCCACATGTAAACTGATTTAAAGAGCAAGCTTTACATCCTTTTAAAGCTTTCCAGACAAAAGGAAAGCGACCCTTCTCCAGTGTGTTACTGCTCTGCACACTGCTAATGGGCACCAAGTACTGATGCATCCGGGGCTGGACGCCATGCCGTTCTGGGAAGCAACATTGTCCAAGCACATAGCATATAAGCATTTAACATGAAACTTGCATTTGTCTCATGACGTCTTATTCAAACGTTCAAAACGTACTGAGACCATGAGGAGCCGATTCCTTCCCTTACCTTAAATTTTAAGGCAGGTGTCTGTGTTATGGATGATGCCTTCAACCCATGCAGCCGTTCCTCTATTTCCCTCAGCCTAGGAGGTAGTATGAGAGAGACCACATATACATACAGTTATGGCTTCACCACAAAGCATCGTTGTATTAGAGGCTTACTACTTTATGAAGCAAATCATGGCCCTCACATTAACTCCTACCCGTGACAATGTTTAATTAATGTTCCTGCTGGACTGCTCAAGGTCTGAAAGGGTACTTATAACACCTGTATCTACAGAATTATTTGTCTACCTACCTATCTACTATCTACCTATCTTTAAATATTACAATTAATACTCTCTTTTCCAATCTTTTTAAAAAATGTATTTTCCTTTTCTGTATTTAGTAATGGTTGCCTCCATCTACTTTAATTTCCAAAACAGCCATCATGTGATTACCACACGAGAAACCACGGTCAACCCTTCTCTGCTAGGGAACATTTGAGTTATCTGTTTTAGTACACTCTTGAGTATTGCTCATATCTAATACATCTGCTTATATTTCTTTCTCAAGAAAGCTGCAATTCACTTTCTGAGACAGACTTCCTCATCCTCACGTATATGTATTTCCTTAGTTATTCTGAGACAGTATCATGGAGCTCGGGCTGACTTTGAATGCCTGGTCCTCCTGATTCTACTTCTCAAGTGCTAGGATGACTGCCTGTACCATCACGACTACATTAACAAATTCTTAAGGTGTTTTTTAGATTTCAGCTTTAAACACACACGCGCGTGCGTGTGCGTGTGTGTGTGTGTGTGTGCGTGTGTGTGTGTGTGTGTGTATATGTGTGTACTGGTGTGTGTGAATAAATGTGAATGCGGTACCTGCACAAGCCTCTAAAGGGTGCTGGATCTCCTGTAGCTGGGTAACAGGTCACTTGCTGTCTCACAAAGGTGCTGGAAATCAGACTGAGGTCCAGTGCAAACTCTCACTAGAGTCACACACCTAAAAACGCTGCTCTGAGGATTGTCAAACTTACTTTCTTTTTGTTTTGAGATGGGGTTTCTCTGTGTAAACTTGGATGTAAACTAGAACTCACTCTATAGACCAGTCTGGCTTCAAACTCAGAGATCCACCTGCCTTTGCTTCTTGAGTGCTGGGATTAAAGGTGTGTGTCACCATGCCTGGCTTAAATGCCATTTTCTTCCACAACTAATCATCACTTTGCTATCGTAACATTTATGTGTCTACGGTGCCTAATGAGCAAATCCTGAGGCAACTACTCTAAAAGAAGAGCAAAGCCAAATCTTTGCCAACTAACTCAGCTGTTTTTATAAATGCTAAACTATCAAAATCAGTGTTTTTTATTGTAAGAGGATGAAGAAGACAGAGAATGCAAATATACATTAAGATAATAATGAAGAGTTAAAGAATACCAACAAGGTCATATGATCATTAAATCTGTTCATAATTACATATTATATAACTGTTAGTAAAGTAAGATGTAAAATAATTTGCCAAGAATAACAAAGTTTTAATACTATTTTCAAAATAATAATAATAATAATAATAATAATAATACTAACAGTACAGACCGACCTTTATACACCAGCAAAACAAATGATTACCCACTGTAAACACTGTGAGCAAAGGTGGAAGGAAGGAAAATGCATGCAATAAAAGTATGAAAATTAATATGCTCTAGCTTGGTTAGGTATGTTATATAGTAATCTTCACCTTGAACAAAGCACTAAGTTTTTCTTTATGTGTCTGCTGTGTGCATACATGTGAGTACAGAGAAGGGCACTGGACTTCCTGGAGCTGGAGGTACGGGGAGTTGTGAGCACCGGCTATGGTTCTCTGAAAAAGCATCCTGTGTTCTCAACAAGGAGCCATCCCTCCACACCCAATGCTTTCTCTTAAAAACATTAGTCGGGAGGGAGCTCGGTCCTACAAGTTGATATAACAGACCGAATTAACTCACCCTGGGAGTCCTTATCCTCTCTGAGGAAGGGATTGGGGATGGGAGGTGACTGGGAAGAAGGGAGGGGGGGGGGACAGTGGTGGGTATGCTAAACACTTTTAAATTAAAAAAGAAAAAAAGAAATTATCAATTCCTTAAGGACATTTTTAACTCTGAGAAACCTAGGGTTGTTTACCGTCGTTTTGTTATGTAGAGCTCATCAAGAAGATGCCGCTCTTCATAGCTCATCCACCGCTCATCAGGCAGCTCTTCCTCCTTCTGTAGCAGCTGCTCATACAGTCGAACTGGATTCCAGCCCGTCATAATGTCATAAGTGATTACACACCCCAAGGAATGGGACACTATTGAGACTTTACCCCCTTTCTCTTCGAAGTCAGGATTCCGAGAACAGAAAAGGGAGTATAATCGATTGAGCTCTTGCTGAAGGCCTTTAACTAGCTGTTTGAAACAAGAAAATATAATCATATTAGATTTTTCGCTGAGGGCTATACACTTTGTTTCTACATGTAAATATATTAAAAAAATAGAATGGATAAATATAAACAGGCTACTAAATTTACTGAGGTGCTTTAAAAAGACACAGGAGTGGAGGTACAGATATATGCTTCAAATCCTATCAGCCCAGAGGACACCACAGGCACATATTACCTATGAGGGTCCTTTTGTAGGCTTTCAGTAAATTATACTAGCCAGCTGTCCCACAGACAAAAAAATATTTCCTTTTACATTTTAATAAGATCTTCAAAGACCTTTGGAAATTTCTATTTCATTGCAATTTACTATATGTCAATTTTAAATTTTCACAGGGTGTGTGTATTTTAGTTGAAGTAACATTTTAAAAAATATATATTTATATATTATATATTAAATATATTTATATTTTATAATAGATAATTAAATACATATTATATAGCTAAGAGAATGTAGTAAGAGGATACTGTATGGAAGAATCACCAGGAAACCTTGATAGCTCAAATCTCATTATGTTGGTGACAGAAAAAAATAGATGACTTCTGTGACTGAAATCACTAATAAAACCACAGACATGAAGCACCTCTTACTTCATCTTTCTGAAGCTACCGAATAACCCCCTTCTCCAAATCCAAAAGTGGGTGCTTCATCCCTCACACCTGTCCTGGACCATGAGCTCAGTACACTCCCCTCTTTCCTGTTCCTTTATATTCATTTTTATCTCATTACTTATTATAAAATAATAATAACTTATTATTTCATGCACATTTGTGTTTTGCCTGCATGTATATCTGTGTGAAGGTGTTGAATCCTCTGGAACTGGAGTTATAGACAGTTATGAACCGCCATGTGGGAAGTGAACTCCAGACCTCTGGAGTGGCAGCCAGTGATCGTAACTGCTGAGCCATCCAGTCCCTCTCATTACTTCTTAACAAGCCAGCTGTTGCTCTGACAGATGTTCTTTTACAGCTTCTATTTTAAAATCATGTACTATCAAGAGACAACCAAAGCCCATCAGGTACTACTGGACATTCTTTATCTGATGGCATAAAGTGGCATTCCCTCTTGTATGTTAGGACTGGGGGCTCAGTGATGATGAGCATGAAGTCCTGGCATCCTCTGTTGACATGTTAGAGTTCAATAAAACACTTAAGCTAATTTGAGCTACTGAAACTGTGCAGTGTGTCTGATGCAATGTATTCTGGTGGTGAACAGAGAGAGGAAAAGAGCCCCATGCTTTGACGACAATTGCTCTGCAGTTCTACATGTATCACAGTCACTGGGACACACTGATAAACATGGACTGGTGGGCTCTGGCTCTGACGCCTTGACTCAGAGGCTCTCAAGGGCCTGGGAATTTGCATTCATAACAGGTTCCTGGAAAATGTTGGTGCTGCAGGCCTGAGGACTCTACTTTAGGAATACTAGTTCAAGGACAAAGGAATATAAAAGCTTCTAAGACTTGGGCTGTGGGTAGAAGTCCAGGACTCAGAGTATGCAATTCAATGCCACTCTGTTGTGTCAATGCTATTCATTAAGGGAGCAGTCATTCTTCTAAGTGAGCTCTTATATTATCAATAATCCAGAAGATAACAAACAAACCAGTCAGCGAACCAACCAACCAAACCCAAAACCTTCCCGCCTTCCTTCCAACCCATGCAGCCGTGCAAAGAACAGAGTGTGCTTTGCTTGGGATTGAATTCAGGACATTAGCGTGCTCGGGCAATGAGAATTGACCCAGCTCTGTATTATTATTTACTTTCAGTACAGGCAAAAAGCACCCAATTTTCACATCTTGTTTGTTTGTTTAAACACAGTCCCCAGAAAGTGTGAACTGAGGAGGTCTAACTGACACACTCCCTTGTCCTTCTAACCCAGCTCCTCTGTGACCATTAGCAAACTTAGGGTTTTTCCCTTGAAGCTCGGTCTCTGAGTCAAGAGATGAGGGGTGACCTAAATTAGGTCCAGTGGAGACGAGAGCCTCCTGCAGCACCTCTGGCTGCTGGTGGCTGAGCATCCATGGGTTTCTTGTTTCCATGCTGAAAAAAGTGTCCATTCTTTCTAAACAAAGGTCTTCAGCACAATAAACACACTCCTCCTATTCACTGATTAGTTTACTCTCCACGTTAAAGAGTAACATGAGGGATTATATTTTTTTCCTGATTTATGAATGATTTGTCTGCATATATATCTGTGTACCACATGTGCCTGAAGGATGTCAGAAGAAGGGGTTAGGATCCCCTGGAATGGGAGTCATCATGGTTGTAAACCACCATTTGGGCTGGGTACTGAACCAGGGTCCCATGCAGAAACCAAAGTGCTCTTAACTGCTGGGCCACATCTCTGTCCTCCATAGGAGGGATTTTAATTTACAGACTGTCTTTTTGTAAAAAAGCAGGAAAACAAGAACACCTCTGCCCTATCTTACTATGCACTCCTTTGTTCTTTATAATGCCTTAAGAAGCACTACCCAGAATTCCCTGATGGGATCACCTAGGAGAACTGTTAATTTAAAATATAAACACAGGCTCCATTTCAGACTGAGTCACAACCTCTAGGGGATGGACCTAGAAAACTTCTACCCCTTAACTTAAGCATCTTGCTTACTCAACATTTTATTTTAAAATATAAAATGTTACAAAGTAAAATTAGTACAAAAAAAAATCAAATATCTGGGCTGGAGATGGCTCAGGGATTCTAAAAGCACACTGTTCTTACAGAGACCAAGTGAAGTTCTCAACACTCATGTAGGGAGGCTCACATTCAACCGTTAACTCACACTCCAAGAGATTCCATGCCCTATGTATTTATTCTCTCCGCTTCTGTAAACATGCCAATACACACCTTCCTAAAGTTTCTGGTAATTACTTGAGGGATTTGGTATATACAATGTTGTCTTTTATACCTTAATACTTCATTGTATATTCCCTAATACTAGGAATATTTCTAGTACAATTATTTTTGCCACATGGCACTATTAGCATATGTTTTATCTAATCTAGTCCACAGCCCAACTCTGTTATCCATCCCTGCAGTTTACCATCTACTAGAGGACAACAGGAAATGGGATACAGGATGTCAGATCTCTTCACCTCCTGTAACTGGGAACGTTTCCTGTAATTACTGTCTTTTATGACACTGACAATTTAGAAGAATACAGCCACAGTCCCATTCCTTGTTTGTATTTCCTCAAAATTATGATGTTGCACAGGGGATGCTGCATCCTCCACTGAGTATTATATCCAAAGGCTCACAATATCCACCTGTCCTTCAGGAAAACCCAGGATAGATGTACCTGATTTCTCCTGTGTGTAATTACAGTTTCTCTTTTGTGGACCAGTGAGTGGTCTACGGGGACAGACAATTAGCTTGCTCCTAAACAAAACACTGCCTTCAATTCAATAGTCACTGATGATTAATGTCCAGTCTCCTTACACCCAGCACTGCTGTAGCAGCTATAACATGACTTTCCACTGCAGGCAGCTTTATCCTCCTACTGAAAGCAAGGGACCTATCTGCTTCTCACTTAATTTTTCAAATTATAATCAATACAAACAAAAGATTTAAAACAATGGTTTATAATCCTTTACTGCACTGTCATTATTGTATCCACATTAAAGTACTAATGATTCCTATAGCAACACTGAACCACTTTGGTGCCCAAATAGTTTCAGATTCAGCCAACTGGACTGGTTCTCTAGCTCCTGTCCCTGGGATCTGCCATTATTCTTTAGCTCCTGTTACAAATTGTTTTGGCCTCGGAATCAACTATATTCACAAGGATATGTAATTTTTCTTTGTGGGGAATATGGTACTATAAACATTTGGGTGTTAGGTGTGCTCAGTGTGATAGATAAGGGGGATCTTTGTTTCTTGGCTACTTTAGTGTACATGGCTGGGAAATGTATGCATGAATGTAAACAAGGTCATCTGCACACACATATATGTACATAATATCCATAAGCATATTTTATAATCTATTTTGTTTCTAATTCCATAAGGCTTACATATGTATTTATTCATACATTTATACAACTGTATTATTTTTATTACTCTCTCTTTGAGGTAGGGCTGACCGATAGTTCACACTGGATTTGCACTCACGGCAATCTTTCTGCTGAAGTCTTCTGAGTGTTGGGATTGCAGTACAAACCACCATGTACCTCTCTCCCTGTTCTGAGACACCGTCTCACTTTGTAGCTCTGTTTTCTGAGTGATGGGGTTAAAGGTGAGCACTACTCTGTCTGGCTTTCCTCTGCATTTTTAAGGAGCATCAAGTGCTTGCTCTTCCTGGGCCTCTTTGGGAAACACTGGGGAAGACTTGGTCTGAAGATGGTCAAATTCACTATTTAAGAGCTGATGTTACTCTAAAGCACACCTAACATGACAAGATGCTCATGATACTTACCTCATCCCTATAAAGTGGACTAGTGTAGTACATTATGTCCATCGCACTGCTGTTCAGCATGTCCCTCAATCCTCGCACTTTGTCAGGAGTAATGGAATCAACAGTGTCTACAAGAAAAAAACCAACCAAATAAAACTTATAGAAGGTCCCAGGGAAAAATTACATTTCCCAAAGAAACTTAATATTTAAACATTAAACATTTGTGGGGACCTTCCCTTCTTGCAAAATATCCAAACCAACCAACCAAAAAAAAAAAAATAAAAAAATAAAACAAAGAGTAAAAGACATGAAAAGAAAAGGAGCGTTGAAGGGTGAAGGATCTATTTCCCTTGGCCCTGACCACGCCCATCTGACACGCCTGGGTACCACTAACAACAAACCAGCAATAAATAAGGCTTTTCCTATGCTTCATATTCCTATGCTTCATATTTACTTATATCTTGTAAACCAATGATTCTATGGGCATGCATTGCTGAAGCATAAATAAAGACAGGGCTGGAGAGATGGCTCAGTCGTTAAGAGCACTGACTGTTCTTCCAGAGGACCTGAGTTCAATTCCCAGCAACCACATGGTGGCTCACAACAATCTGTAATGAGATCTGTTGCTCTCTGCTGGCTGCAGGCACACACACAGACATAACAGTATAAAATAAACAAACAAACAAACAAATAAATAAATGAATAAATAAATCTTTTAAAAAAAACCTGTCTAGGGGTTGGAGAGATGGCTCAGAGGTTAAGAACACTGACTGTTCTTCCAGAGGTCCTGAGTTCAATTCCCAGCAACCAAATGGTGGCTCACAACCATCTATGATGACATCTGGTACATTCTTCTGTATACTGTATATATAATAAATAAATATATATATATTTTTTAAAAATATGAAGGGCTGGAGAGATGGCTCAGTCATTAAGAGCACTGACCATTCTGCTGGAGGACCTGAGTTTGATTCCCAGTATCCACATGGCAGCTAATAACTGTCTGTAATTCCAAGATCTGACACCCTTACACAGTTATACATGCAGGCAAAACACCAATTCACATAAAATAAAAATAAATATTTAAGGGGCTGGAGAGATGGCTCAGAGGGTAAGAGCACTGACTGTTCTTCCAGAGGTTCTGAGTTCAATTCCCAGCAACCACATGGTGGCTCACAATCATCTATGATGATATCTGTACCCTCTTCTGTATACATAATAAATAAGTCTTAAAAAAAAAGATAAACTCTGGTAAAGCACAGGGGTCTTCATTCAAATGTGAGGTGAGAGGTGGGGGGTCTCTAAAAAAATAAAGACAAGGCAAACAAATTGGCAATGGGCTTCAGTAAACAGTAACTGTGTAAAAAAGTCCTACCTAATAAAATCACTGGAGATACAGAGAAGCATCTGCATTGGTTACACATGCACAGAGAATGAACACTGCATGTGAAGGCACAGGAGGGCAGAAGCCTTCTGACCTCATTCAAGAACAAGCCATGGCATTGGATCAGATTATTTAATCCATATTTATTATGTAATTCAGTACAATGTAGTAAAGATTGAAAGGCATCATGCTAAAGACTAGAATTCTCTCTCCTTGCTGAACTATTCTCCCAAATATTTTTCTAAAGTATTGGCCTTCATGTTAAGCCTTTGTCCAGCTGATTTATAAAGCAGACACCGTTTTAATCATTTCTCCCATAGGATAATCAGTTTCCAAGCACATGCAAAGTAAATCCTTTCACCACTGGGCTGCGATACTACTTTGCTGTGGATCAGGTTCTGCATTAGCACAGATGGGTAATGCGGGTTTTGTTGTACCAGTTTGTGCTCGGCTCTGTCCCAACATTAAAGTGTTTCAACTACAAAAGTTAAATCGTTCCAGCAGCCGAGGAGGACATGACTCCCTGGCGCTGTTCAGGGCCCTCTGTTTTATAACCACTTTACAGTCAGCTCATCAAGGTCTGAGAGAATCTACACATCAATCCGGGATTTAGCATCTCTAGAATATTCATCCATTTAATCTAAGAGAATCAATCACCTTTGTATCTAAGTTTTCCTATATCTTAATAGCTTTGTATTTTAAAATCTAAATATACATATTTAAGTTATGTAAAGTTACA
The DNA here is from genome assembly GCA_004025045.1 of Sigmodon hispidus. Lineage (NCBI taxonomy): Eukaryota > Metazoa > Chordata > Mammalia > Rodentia > Cricetidae > Sigmodon > Sigmodon hispidus. The sequence continues at coordinate 45,171 of PVIH01008663.1, forward strand.
TATTTTTTATGAAGTTGTATATTTAAGCTATTTCTTGGGGCCTTGCATATTTTGATGTCATTTCTGTTTGTTGCTGGTCTATAGAAAAGCAATTATTTTTGCACATAAATCTATGTCATGATCTTGATAAGCTGATTAGTTTTAATGATTTTTCTGTATAGTTTTGTGTATTCTGAGCAGACAGCATGGGAACTGTAAATCAGAACTGGTGTTTTTACATTTCTTATTCCTGTGATTCCCTTTTCATGTGTTATTGTACTGTGAAGACAGTAAGTCCACAGACATTTTAGTTTCTTTTTACCCTTTTACTACCAATGAGTATACTGATATTTGCTATAGCATGCTTATTTTGAAATGTATACAGTAAAGCTGATTGTGACTGTTAATACTTGCACTGTTTTATGTAACAATGGTATGATCATAACACACAATTGTCCTGACTTCAACATTTGCCTCCCTTCCTTAAGTTCTGGCAGCCACGGGCTTGCTCTTTGTGATGGTAGTTTTGCCTTTTCCAGTTATAAGAATGGAAGCAAAAAGTACAGTATCTTCCAAAACTATCATCAGTAGGTGATGCCCAGAACTCCATGGCTCAGGAGGCTCAGACAAGCAGATTTTGAGTTCAAGGTCATCTGGACTACAAAGGTGAGACTGTTTCAAAAACAGGTAGCTAGCATGACAATGTAAAATCAGCCAGAACAACGGGCTCAGGGGTTTAGTGAATGTTAATTTATCCTGCTGTCTATAGTCCTGAAGTTTACCTGGGTGAGCCAGAAAAACTCAAGTGTTAGTAGGAACTTGACATATGTACCATTACTGCTGAGATGTCTTCCTTGGTCACTAGTATACACTACTTTGTGTGGATTGAAAGAAAATGGCTCCCAAGAGGAGTGGCACTATCAGGAAGTGTGACCTTGTCAGAGTAGGTGTGACCTTGTTGAAGTGTGTCTCTGGGAGGGAGGGGTACAATTTGAGGTCTAATATATGCTCAAGATAACTCCCAGTTTTGGAGACCACTTCCTGCTACCTGAGATCAAGATGTAGGACACATGCCACTTCTCCAGCATCATGTCTTCCTGCCAGCGACCATGTCCCACCATGATGATAATGGACTACATCGCTGAAAATGTAAACCACTCCAAGTAAATGTTTTTCCTTCATAAGAGTTATGGTGGTCATGATGTGTCTTCAGAGCAACAGAAACCCTAAGACATGCTTATTTCTTAAAAGCTCCTTACAGTCTTTGATGCCACTTTGGAGTGCCATGTTCTAGCTGACATTGCTAACTATGGGACAGTAACACAGATCTGGACGATTCCATGCTGTACCTGGGGCGGTGTGCCACTGTGATGAAGGTGGGTGTTACTTTCCCACACGCCTATATCTTCCTCTACCCCCAAATCACAAAGGACACACACACACACTCACACATGCTACTTATGACGTCTACGTGGCAGTCCAAAGACATGTCAATTTTGTTAATTTTAAAATCAGTTTTTTCCCCTCAAATATGTTCTTGAATAATCTAAAACAAAAAGTGAATATACTCTAAGACAACTAAAAAGAATTTGTGTGTGTGTGTGTGTGTGTGTGTGTGTGTGTGTGTGTGTCTGTCTGTCTCTGTCCCCAGCTGGTCTGAAACTTGTTTTATCAACCATGCTAGGCTTGAACTCACAAACAGCAGCCTGTCTTTATAACCCTTTTCCCCTCCCCACGCCAAGTGCTAAGATTAAAGGCATATGCTACCACGCATGGCCAATATTTCGTTCTTAATAAAATATTTCTAAAACTGAGTATTTACTCTAGAAAAGCTTTGTCATTGGCTAAAATCATTCAATCTCAAAATAAAATATACCTCCATCAAGAGTAAGCTTTGATCGCCACTCAACAGGCAGAAACTCAACATGTGTTGCATGGTTGGAAAAATGCCTTTCTTCTATTTTTCTGGCAGCCTCTCTCATCCTGAAAAATAAACGTAAGAGAAACTTTTGAGGATAACTTCCCATATGTTTTACAGGGTGTAAGTCTCTCTCACTGTAGCTGTCTGGCTGTGTCCCACTGACTTCGACACTGAGCCGGTTACACTGGTACAGCTTCCCCCAGTTACTTCCCTATTTGTCACAGGCCTTCGGATGCCCCCACTCACATCACACTCTAAAGGACCTAAGAGCACAGTGAACACATCTGCTCATCTCCACACATCCTGAGTCCAGTCATGAGTTACCTCATTTCATTTCCTTTAAGAAAATCTTATTTTGGGGGCTGGAGAAATGGTTCAGAGGTTAAGAGCACTGACTGTTCTTTCAGAGGTCCTGAGTTCAATTCCCAGCAACCACATGGTGGCTCACAGCCATCTGTAATGAGATCTGGTGCCCTCTTATGGTGTGCAGAAATATATGCAGATAGAATACTATATATATAATAAATAATTTTTAGGAAAGCAAAAAAAGGAGAAAATCTTATTTTTATTTAATACATAATTGCATCATTTCCTTTCCCCTTTCCTCTCCTTCCTCAGCTCCCCTCATATCCCTGTATTAGCCTCTTCTACATCCTCCCAATTCATGGCCTCTTTTTCTCCAATTATTGTTACGAGCGTGCGCATGTGCATGCATGCACACACACACATACACACAAATGAATAAATATATAAATACATCCTGCTGAGTCTGTTCAGTCTTGCTTACATGTATAAAATTTCAGGTCTGACACATGTTACTATAACCAATGAGGGGGCTCATCCTGGGGGTTACTAATTTTCTCTCTGAAGTAGTTGGCTGCCTGTAGCCGCTTTCCTCCTCTGTGCTGGCATGTCTAGGGGTCTTGTTCAGGCAAGCATACTGCCTGAGGGTTCATGGGCATAGATTATGTCTGGAAGACACTGTCTTGTAAAAGACTTCCTGGCCCTCTGGCTCTTACAAAAGACTTCCTGGCCCTCTGGCCCTTGCAATCTTTCTGTCCTCTTTATCTCCTCTTTATATGGTACATTCAAATTTTTACTTTGAGAATTAAGATACCAATGAATGTACAACTTTCCTTTTGCCATTATGTGAATTTTACCACACAGATAGGATTTTGATAAGCATAACATAATGAAAGACACTCAGAGGGTCACTGTGAAAAATTCTCTCATGTTGTTCCTTCAACAGGCATGGTTTCCTTTATAGTTTAAAGCAAGTCCCAGATACCACACCATTTTATTTCTTCATACAAACATTGAACCCAGGGTTTCAAATATTTGAGACAATTGCTTTACCACTGAGTTACACTTCACACATGAGGTAAATGCTCTACATCTCCAGCCATCTTATCTCTAAATAGCATATTTTTCTAAAATAACATCTACTCAATATTAAGGTATTGCAATCAAGGAATTTTTCATTTTAACAAATATGTGGTTCAGTGACTTCATTTTCCCAACTGATTATAAAAAGTATTTCACAGTAACATTAAAACATTTTATATTTGTTTGTGCTCTACATACTGTACTCAGATGGTAGGCAGGTCTCATGTGTTGTTAACCACCCCCCCATAGAGCTGTCTACTGTCTGTTAATAGCTGCATCTATGTGATGCTACCACATGCTCTTTCTAGTGCACAGCTTCTGTGAGGCGGAAGTGAGATGGAGGCTGGGCAGATGACAGGGAGTTTGGAAAGATCCCATGGGCTTCAGCCTTTCTGCCTTCCTTATACCTGAAGAAATTAAACTTCTGTTTTACTCTAACGTAGTATATGCCAGCAAACCAATTCTCTTATATTTTTGGTTGTGGGCCTAGCCTTTAACAGTTGAGCCATCTCTCCAGCCCAGCAAACCAATTCTCATGGTCCTTGATATCTAAGCAAAGGATGTATCAGGACATAATTATCATGCCAAGTTATATATGACTCATCATAAAACAAAGTCACAACCAGAGCTATGAGAGGCCTATGTGAGAAATGAAGGGAGCCTGCCGCCTCTGACGCCTCAACCTGAGTGGTCCTGCACTTTAACTCCTGTGGTCATGATGGCCTTAGAGTGTAGCAGTGCAACTTCTGCATATGCAGGACTGAGGATCTAATTCCTAGAGCCAAACAACAATCTCTTCATGGATGACCAATTTTACCGGCAGCCTCCGAATCTGACACACTGTGCTTTCCACAGTAACTGACTTGTTTTGTTCTCACTGAGCAGAAGCTTAACCTCCTCGTCAGTTCTGCTTTATCGGGATGACTGACAAAGCCAAATCCACGGTGGAACCTTGAACCCCAATCCCTTTAACACAGCACTTAACTTCTGAAACACCAACTCCCCCCACACACGTCCCAGGAAGCTCCTAGAGGTTTTAAAACAAAGCTGAGTATTTCTCAATTAGATAAAAAACCTGCCTTGTGTGTTAAGTATCCACTGACTTCTGTGTACAATCTGGAGTTGTTTCCTCTGGGAGCAATTAGTGGGCAGATTACATTAAAAACTGTCAGTTTAAATAATTCTTAATCTTCTCAGAGTTAGACAACTTTGAAGATTCTCAATTTCTGAGCTCAGAGACCAAGAAACCAACTTAAAGCTAGCTCTTTTCCTGCTGACGACCCTAAATTAATTCAATATTTTAATTAAGGCTTTTTAAAAACATCATCCCTCCTGCAATGGAGGGAAAAGTCACATTTCATCAACATACAGCCACTCTTGCTTTCACCCAGAAACATCACCTATATTAGAAGAACTGGCACTGGGAAAACATGGGGTTGAACCTCTGTGGATCTGCTTACTCCTGAGGCAGAAACTGGGACTCTGTAAAAAACTTACATGGCTGTGTTCTTTATAATTCTTCCTTGGTCCATCTTCTGTCCAATACCATGCACAACAAACACAATATGAGAGGTCTGTGATGGTTTATCTTCCAGTGTGGCTTCTTCCACATAACCTCTATGAAGTCTGGTTCCACTGCTGGATGCTGTAGGAAATTATGGCCTGAAGTTTAGTACTTGGGAAATTGTCTTTGAAAAATATTTTTAAGGAAAAAAAGTAGTAATGATAAAAATGTAAGAAAATATTTTATTAGGTATATAATGAGAAAATAAAGTTTGTAAGATAATATATATTGGTTGACAGACATAAAATGAAGTGAACACAATACAAAAGCCAAAAACCATTAGGAAAACAAAAGGATAAACAGGATATAGAAAAATAAAAATCTTCTATATTAAAAAGTACACCAGGCATAGTGGCACATGTCTTTAATCCTAGCACTCAGGAGGCAGAGGCAGGTTGATCTCTGTGAGTATAACACCAGCCTGGTCTATACAGTTAGTGCCAGGGATACACACTGAGGGAAAAAAATGTGAAAGGAGCTTACTAGTCAAAAAGCACACATATTCAACTAATATTATGGATGCATGATATACACCTAGGACTGTGGATACAAGTTATAAATCTAGGGTTTTGGATGCTCACTCTGCACCTAGAATTTTGGATGCACACTATTGCACACTATGCGTGTAGCTTTTATGTGGCTTCTGAGAATGCCATCTACCTTCTTTTTTTTTTTTTAGTATTAAAACTACCTTAGCAGACTGGTGGTGACACATGTCTTTAATCCCAGGTAGAGAAAGGTGGATCTCTGTGAGTTCCTCATCTACAGGGTAAGTTCCATGACAGCCAGGGCTACATGGTAAAATCCTGTCTCAACACCCCCCCAAAAAAACCCCAGAATAAATAAAACAAAAAAATAAAAAACTACTTTAAACTGCAAAAGACCAGGAAAAAATTCCTTTAGCAAAACTTTACAAAGAGTTGTGCTGTTTTTCTCATGATCACCATTTCCTCCTCCAGAGACTGAATCCATGACAATATGGCTTCTGTCGCAACAATTCCAGTCACAAACCCCACTGTCCCTGAAGATAATGGAGGCATTCCCAGCGTCCTCTTTCTTTATGCTATGTGCCAACTGCCATGTTCAATTTTCCCTGTCTCAAGGTAGACTGTTGTCACACACAGGAAGGCATTTACTGTCTTTGTTAGAGTACTGTACTTCGTAACTATGAATTGATGAGTGAATACATATAATAGAAGTTTTGCCTAATAGGGTTCTTGTCACTGAATTTCTACTTAAAATATATTAAAAATGGAATATGAATTATCTACTTTTGATTCCCCAAATTTTGATAAACTACAGTACTATATAACAATTACCTTTAGAAAATCCCAGTTTTTGGGTAACAGTTCTCGCAATTTTGGATGTTGTTGCATCACTGTAGAGATACACTTCATCCACGCTGTGCCAATCCACATGATTCCGACTCAGTTTGAAACTATGAACAGCTATTGTATAAAGAGAAGAATTTCAAGTTCTCCAAGGCAGATTTTCTGTGTGTAAGATATTCTAACACTCAGGTTTCAGAACCAACATTACCTAACTCAGATACCAGGTATTTCACTTCAGTAGAGAAGTTTTTATTAAAAGCATTGATGTCACATAAGCAATACCAAGAACTTTATAAATAATTAACAGTGCTACTAGGAACAACAGAGTGCCTGGTATGACTATATAACATTAACCCCTAGTTTGTAAGTGGCATGGATTTTGATTATCAAGGAGCTGTATCCCAGGGGCATGGATCTTCTTTCTGAGGGGTACACACCTATTTAAAAGTTTCCAGAAGCTCTGATATAAGACACTCAAATTCTATTCCTTCTGTCTATTTTACTAAAACTATCAAGGTATGTAAAAATTTCACTCAATGTGAGACAAAAAAGAGACTGATTTCCTCAAAACCTACTGATTGTCAGGGTGTACCTGTTCTACCTAAAGATGAATTGTATATGACCCCACATTCAGAACACATCCTGTGTAAGATGGCTCAGTTCTGATCAAGACAATAAGACGCCTGAAGTAGCGTGTTCCCCATGAGAAGACATGGTACACTATAAGAAAATCCACCTTCTTATATTACAAATAACTTAAAGTTTTATGAAGACCAATTATATTTTATTTACCTCTCAGCATATGTTACAGATCTTATGTGTGTGTTTGTGTGCAATGCATAAATGTATCTCTCACAGGACTAAGATTCAATTAAAACAATACTAATAGCTTTAGTTCCACAGAAAGCAACCACAGGCTCACTTTTAAATAAAAAGTTTTTCATAAATTAAAAGGGTTGAATAACTTTTGCAAGGGCTTAATAACCATTTACAAAACAAATTATTCTTAACATAGTTCTCAGCTACAGGTTTAAAAGATTAAAACTATCTGATCAAATACTTACAGAAAAGTATAAATCTAGCCAAACTGTTCCTTTGCACATCATTTATATATTTATTGTCTTAAAGTAAAATATCTTAATATTCAAACATCCTTATGGAATACAGTTTTACATATACATATATACATAACTATGTAAAACTAAGCAAAATAGCGCAGCAGACACATTTTTAGAACAGACTAGTCCTTCTACGCTGTAAGCACAACTCAGCTACAGCTGGCGTGAGCTACACAGAACAGAACCGAGGTTACTGTACCTTGGGAGCGCTTTCGTTTAAGACCTGCTGCATCTGTACTCTCCTTATATCCTCTCCATTTGAACAGAGAAGGGAGGGAGAAGGGAGGGAGGTGGTGGACAACTAAGAAAGCAAAAACACTGAGCTTCAAAGCACATTTCAGTCAGTTTTTCTAGTTTGCCTTTTCCCTTTAGTCTGAACTTTTAGAAACCACATTTGACAAACATTCTTCTAATGCTTTTAAAAATATAATTTCTAGTTAAAAATTGTTAAAACGAAAATTAGTTTAACGTCTGTCAAATACATGCGCTACTTTTATTGAAAGGGGTAAAGGCAAATAATATCTAAATTTATCAGTGACAGACAATTACATGATCATTTAATTCCTTTGCAGAGCTACAGAAATACATGGCACTTTCAAATTCTAAGAGATTTATTAACTCTACTGTTATCAGACTAAGGTTATTTACTTCACTGAATTTGTGACAACATAGCCAAGAAGTGACACACAATTTGAGAGCACAAGCATGTTTTAGACAGCTAACTCAGCTGGCCTGAGATAGCACTGAACGAACGCTCTCAGAGCAAAGGTATGAGAGCATCAGGACTGGTTCAGAAGCAAGGCTTCCTTTCACAACTGAGAAAGTTGTTCAAAAAAAACCTTAAAAGTGAAAAATTTGTCAAGAAAGCCATATTGGATGCTCTACTTCCAACTATTCCTTTTGGAAAGATTAATGATAATATAACAATAATCTCATTAGAAAAACATATGCTGTGATATCTTGTAGGCATTAGGCAGACAACATAGAAAAGCCAGGCACAAATTTGATATTTGACAAATCAGTAGATAACCTTAAAACCAACATGTTCCTTGTGGAATTTTGCTAGTTATATATTGCTGATAACATTCTTTATATTTAAATAAGTAATTATTTAGTACACTTAAAACGAAATCTTATAAATCACTTTACTACTTCAGTTAATTACCACATTTTTATGATTTAACAAATTTATATTTTAATGTTAAATTTTCATCCTTACTACCTTCTACATGAATCTGACACTCAAAGGTTAAATACTGCTCAAATTAAAAATCTTTAATTTCTGTTGTATATACAATTGAAGTATATACAAATATTTATGCAATAAGGGTTTGGGGGAAATTCTTACAAGGCATTAACGACTAAACCTACAAATTAAATTACTTCATGCAATTAGATGGCTTTGAGACTATAAACCAGGGCTAAGGGTTGGGTGACATCAGAAGTATAGAATGCCTCTGGCATGGCGGAAAAGGACATCGAAGCAGACTACTGTTCTTTCATGTGCTTTGTGGTCATCATTCAGGAGCAGCAGTACACTTGGCAGCAAACCAAATGAACTAGGAAAAGCTGCTAATGTGGCTATGGTCAGACCAACATACACTTGTAATTTACTACACAAAAAAAACCAAAGACTAGATCTTGTAGGTCCGGCAGTAAAATCTGAACCAAATCCCACATTTACCAAAAAGAGCTCTTGGAAGACATGTGGGCCACCTGACATTATAAAACTATGTCAGCACTTTCAGAAGGTTGGTCAGACACAATAATAAATTCTTGTCTTTTAAAAACAATAGCTCGACTCTACAAAGATTAATATCATTACAAAGCCTTGTACTTTCAACAAAAAATTGTACTTATTTAAAACATTTTTATAAAATTAAATGGCTATGGCTCTTTACCTTTACTTTCACTTGAAAATCATTTGCTAGGGAGCTTATTCTTTTAATCCAAAACAGAATTACAGGGATTACCTTAACAAAAGAAACCTTCTGCAAACTATTAGCTAGAGATTACTCATGGGGGAAGGAGGTTTATACTCTAGAAAGTTCTATTTCCTTTTGTTAAAATAATATATTTTGTTAAAAATAAAGTTTGGTAGTTTGGATACACTATCGCAAAAGTATGCATATGTTCATCGTACAACTGAAGGTACAGGGGTACACACTCATAACAGTTAATAAGGTGTTTACATACTAAAGTCTTGTTCGGTAATCAGAACTGCGATGTTAAAATTATTTAGAATCATTTCTTTACTAATTAATCTCTCAAAGAAACTTTCTTTACCATGTAACTCTGAATACTGTAAGTTTATTGAAAAATGGATAGGATGATAATTTCTACAAGAAAGAAACACAACAACTTTTTCTTCATGAAAGCTAATTATCTGGAAAATTAGTATTTACTCTTTTTCAGAGAACAGCTAGCCCATACTGCCTCAAATGTCCCCTTGCTGAGTTTCTTATCCAAGTAATCAGGGTCCAGGCATGTACCATGATGCCTAGCATTGATCTGGAAAATTCTTTCAGGGAAAGCAGGTGGTCCTGTGCATCTCAAACATGCTTACTACAACTAAACCCTAGCAGTCTTTCTTGGACTTCAGCTAAATAACTCAAACAAATTGATTAAAAAAAAATCATAAAATTATAAGCCCAAACCAGAAGATGGGAATCCTTGGTCACCAAAATCAGAGGAGAAAGCTGACTATGGAGCCAGAAGGGCCCCCCTTCATATCTCTCTCTCTCCGTCTTCCTCTCTCTGAGATATAGTGCTGGGTCTCCTGACACAAGCTATATAGATCTGGCTGTGCTAAAACTCATCAATTTTCTGTTCTAGGACCCCATGCAGAATACTAGATTACAAAGTCTATACAAAAGAGGGTCATCTTACTTCTTATGTGTTACGTTGTAGAACAGTCTTCAGTTTCAGTTTGTCTTGTTTTTTTTTTTTTACTTAAAAGTTGAGGTTGTGCATTTTGTGGCCAAAGAAATTCCCAATATTAATACATTTAGGTCAACTTTTAAAAACTATTGTATATACTTGGATAAACTGTAAGGGAATGAAATAACAGTCCAGCACTAAATGTATTTACAGATTTTTTTTTTTTTTTTTTGGACAGGTAGCCTGTCTCAGTTTCTCTGGGTGCCCTGGAACTTGCTTTGCAGACCAGGCTGGGCCTTTAACTCACAGAGATCTGCCTGCCTCTACCTCATGAATGATGGGGTATGTGCTACCTTTGCCTGGCAAGAATTACTAATTTGAAGGCATAACTTTATTTATATTAGTAATCTCAAGTGAATGGATGGGCTCAGATTAGTCCCTCTATTAGATACAATTTTCCTAGCTTTGGGGTGGGAGAGAAGGCACAGTGGTTAAGAGTGCTTACTGTTCCTGCAGAGGACCTGGACTAAGTTCCCAGGACCCAGATGGCTGCCTTCTCTGACTCGTTGGGCCCATGTACACAGGTGGTACATAAATACACATAGGCACACATATAGATTTTCCCCTCTAGTTATTAGGTAAGATAGGAAAGCATCTTTATTTAGTTCTCAGAGAATTTCAAGGATCTAAGTCACAAAGTGGGTTACCTTTATTTGGATAGTTATACCAGATTTCCACCAGTCTAGTTCAATGTTCATTTTGAGGTTAGGATGAAAAATCTAAAGGAGGCAAAAACTTAAACATATCCAATCCATTTGTGGCAACACTTACATAAACAGTCATGGTCAAAAAGTGATGAACAGTGTTTTATTTTAATGCTCCTGAAGGTAACATTTGTATTTGTTGGATGAGACTCCACGGACAGCCTTTTATAACTCCAGCACTTTACTCCAGTCTAGCTTCGCTGTCTGCTCTACTGCTTTGCACTCTAAGTCTGGAAACTATCCCGTCGGCCCTCTCTTCTCTAAGATACTCTGAAAACTCCAAGGGTAGATGCTTTACATTTCTCCCACAAATGTCTAGAGGAACTGGAAGGCATTAACAATCTGGACAAAGGAAGAACCAAAGTTTTATCATCACACATGAAAATATTTAGGTGAAAAATATTTTTCACCCCAAAAAGAGTAAAATAGAAAATTTCCGAAGTTTAGGAAAAAAAAGCTAAATAATCAGGAGTAAGTATTTTTTGTTAAATGTTTTAAGTCTGAGGTGTTTTCCTCTAAATGGTGGCTTTTTGGAGGGTCAATGTTGTTTCTATAATACCAGCTGTAAAATACACTACCAAATTTCCCATAATCTTCAAAGTTAAGTGCCACACTTTAACCTCTGATTATATATTTATCAAAATGCCAAATAAGAGATGAAAGGACTAAAAAATTATTGAACTAACATGATAATTATTTACCTATATACCACAATATGACTAACATCTTCATCACAAACTGAGTAGTGGTGGATGCTTGTAATCTTAGTGCTTGGGTGGCAGAGGTAAGAGGTCATCATCAACAACCCACAGAAGTCAAGGTCAACTGCAACTAGATGACACCATCTCAAAAGAACAAAAAAGACCAACAACAAACATAAAAATTTTTCAGGGCAGTGGTGGTACTTTTCTTTAATCCCAGCACTCAGAAGGCAGGGGCAGGCAGTCCGGCCAGCCTGGTCTAGCTAGTTTGAAGAGCAAGGGCTACGCAGTAACACCCTGCCTCAAAAACCAAAACCAAAACAACTTGTATACAGGTAGTGGAGGTGCATGCCTTTGATCCCAGTGCTTGGGAGGCAGAAGCAGGTAGATCTCTATGAGTTTGAGGCCAGCATAGTCTACAAGGGATATACAGAGGAACCCTGTCTTGAAGGACAAACAAACAAACAAAAACCAAATAAAAAATTAAATAAACACACATAAATAAAAATTTCTTCTAATGAACTTCAAGGAATCATTTTTAAAATGACAGTGAGTGTGTGTTTGCTATAGCCCTGATTGTCCTGGAACTGGCTATGGAGACCAAGCTGGCTTTGAACTCATAAGGGCTGGGATTAAAGGTGTGCATCACCATGCCCAGCTAAACATGTTATTTTTCACTAGAATTTACTGTGGATACTTAAAGACACAAAACAATGTTGTTACACTAGTTGGTGCACACACACACACACACATACAGGAGAGAGAGAGAGAGAGAGAGAGAGAGAGAGAGAGAGAGAGAGAGAGCATGCTACTCATAAGAATAAACTGTGTTCTTGCCCCAAACCTCCAGACAGGGTTTCTGTGTGTAGCCTTTGTCCTGGAACTCTGGAACTCATTCTGTAGATTATACTGGCCTCGAACTCAGAGAGATCTTCCTGCCTCTGTCTTCACAGTGCTCGAAATTAAAGGTGTGTACCACCACCACCCAACATAAAACTGTGTTCTTAGGCATATTAAGTTAGGGCACTTTGCAGAGGACTGGAGTATTTGTTACATTTAATATGTAGAAAGAGCAGAGTATACAGTTGACATGAAAATTAATTTTATTGTGGATATGATTCTAAACAAGTGAGATGTATGGATGGCAGATGCTGACTAACTCCACAGGCTGAATCCAAAAAGGGAAAGAATAGTATGAGGACAGGGAAAATTTCTTCCTATTTTGCTTACTCTCCTTTTTTTCTCCAAGCCCTGGGGCTTTCAAGCAGGAACATGAGGAAACTGGGGTGATACAAACTAAGTTTGCTATGTGAATTGCTATTTTTGAGGTGGAAGACTTAAGAAAGAAAGAAGTTGCCAGTTGCCAAACTCCACTTTCTCTAGTAGCAATGCAATTGTTTTTTGACAAAGGTCTGTCATTCAGACACTGTGAAGCAAGTTTGTGGTGATTCTGGTAGTAGTGGTGAGAGATTCCATTCCTTAACTTCAAATCACAGACACATTTTTAATCCTTGCTACACAAGAGTGCAACTCTATTTCTCTAGTTAGTAAAAAAGTATTGCCTGCAGGCATCGGCAGCCACAGCTCTTACAGAGAACTGTGTTGTCTACACAGATGAGTAAAACCTTTAGCCTACATCAGACAGCAAAATAGGGATATACTGGAATGTACAGATTAATGAGATAATGTATTTAAAACTCAATGTTTGGTGCCTGCAAATTGCAAAGTATATAAATGATGGATATCACTGGTAATTTATGTGGAAATTCAGTTAGCCAGGCTTAACTGAGTAGACAAAAAAGCTAGTGTTACAGCTGCTTTTCTTGTATCTGTAGTGTGTTCAGTGAGATGGCAGACAGTGAAGAACAGAAGCGGAGGGAACAATGGACCAGGAGAAGAACTGGACACAAGGTCTGAGGCCAGAGAGGAGCCACATTTTGTGAGCTGCCTGATCAGTGCTGGGCTTCTATTCTGTGAACTGCCTGATCAGTGCTGGGCTTCTATTCTGTGAGCTGCCTGATCAGTGCTGGGCTTCTATTCTGTGAGCTGCCTGATCAGTGCTGGGCTTCCTGGTTTTAGCGAGTTTTATGGGGAAAGGAAAATGATTACTCAAGCTGTACTTCAATTCACTAGGTCCAGCAGAGCTTGCCAAAAGCCGCCCAGATAAAGGCAAACATGGGCGAAGACACACCGAGTATCTATGGATTCTAAGCTACCTGTACGTTATACTCACCAGAATAGTTGATCCCACTGCCTGCATTAAATGGAATAATAGAAGGGTTTTTAACTTCACCACATATTTTGAGGTTTAGAATTCAAGATTCAGACACATACTGAGAACACGGCAATCTTAGCTATTATATAACATTCTAACTATTGAAGTATATTTATTTTCTAAGTAAAGAAATGTAAGGAGAACATTGTTTTGAATTAAAAACTGGTATTTATCTTCTAGAGATAGTTAAAAAACATACAATAGCAATGCTGACTTTAAAATTCAGAAAAAGACTCAACATTAAAATACTAATAAAAGTGCTTTTTTATATAACAGCAAAGATTTTTTTTATACGTTCCATTTTGAATAACTTGAATCTCCCCAAATGACTATCTCTGGGTATAATATAAACAATTTGTACCAATATTGTAAATTTTGTTAGTATCATTCAATAAAACATATGTACTAAGTAAAATAATTCAAAATGTCACCGTTACTTTAAATTCTAGAATAGTAAAATATTTCAAAAAAATCAAATTCTACAGCTAGGGGATATAGTCCAGGTGTAGAACACTTGCCTAGTATGAATGAGGCCTGATTCTCCAGCACCTCAAAAAATGTTAGACTTTAAATTCCAACCTCTCCTGTTTTATGATTAGCAAATTTACCAACTCCTCTAAGCTTTATCAGTTACTTACTTTTACAGAACATATTAATACATTAACTGGTCATCTTACCGTCTTTTCCATCTATGGATTTTGACACTTCAATATCAAAGTTTTCTTGCATTTGCTGACCTCTGAAACAACTGAGATGCTCTTGCTCAATTAAATTACTTTCTTCTTCTTCTAGAGGCTGCCAAGTCCCGTCAATAAACCACTGTCCACGCATTACAGGTATTTTATCAGCTTCTGAAAAGAGACATCTGAAGATCAACCTCTCAAAATGTACAATTGTACATTTTACTATAGTTAATCTCCAAACAGACTTTAATGACCCAAAATTATAATCATTTAAGATAGAAATAAATTCAGATTTCAAGGTATAATTTCCTTGTTTGTTTCTGTCAAGGTCTTGTTCTGGAGCCTTGGCTGGCCTGGAAGTCACTGGCTAGTGTGGATATATATTACATATTTAATAAAACCTGAATATTGGGGAGAGAGCACACAGTCAAATCCTAGGTAGACAGCTCAGGAAATTCTTAAACCTTGAATACAAAGATAAACAGCTGAGTCAGTCACACACACCTTCAATCCCAGTACAGGGAAAGCCAGGAGTGCTGACCTCCACCCTTAATCCCTTAACTCCAGTGACAGAACTTCTGTTTCTGTGAGTTCAAGGCTACACACCTTTAATCCTAACCTGGATAGGATAGGATAGGGTATATAAGGGCTGTAGAAACCCAGAGAGAACAGAAGCCACTGGCAGAAGCGACCAGGAGTGAGGCTGAGAAGGTTGCCGAGAACTGACTGTGGTCCTTCCTCTCTCTGATATTTCAGCCTTTCCTTGATATTTGGCTCTGGGTCTCATTTGTGATACTACCTTTGGTGCTCAACTTTGGGGCATGAATTCCTCCCCTCCAAAAAAGTCACTTACTGACCAGAACAACACGTGACCGGAGGAGTAATTATCAGCTGGTGAGGCTGTTGAGCTAGCCTCCAGCTTTAGGCACCCTGGTCATATGTGTTTCTGTTTTACTTTAGTCTGGGTAAGTTTTTTCAGACAGTGGCCTCTTTCTCTTGGTGAGCTGCAGGTTCTTTCTCTTTCTGAACCCCTCCTTGGGCTGCTATTACACGAGGTAGCTGCCCCACTTCACAACCATTTGAACTGACTCTGACAACTAAATTGGTGAATACAACAGGTTTTTTTAAAAAGAAGGGAATTTGTTTAAGGCAATGGAGGGTGCTTGTTCTTTCTGTGATCTTTCTCTAGATATTAGAATCAGTAAAGGAAAAGATAAATAAAATAGATGGAATTATTCTCATAATGTTTATTATGAATATTTGCTGTTTGACTTCTGTTTTATCATTGAAGAAGTCAATCAATGTGAATGCTAAAAAAGAAATCTTTAAAAGGTCTATTAAAAAGGAGCTCAAAAGATATTCAAACACAAACTGTGGAGTATAAAGAACAGACATCAGCAATATCATCTAAAGCTACAGAAAAACAGCTTAAATTTATCAGACAGTCAACACTAATATACCCAGTAACCATTAAAAAATCAAAAGAGGATAGAGATGTAAGAGAGGTTAATTAATCTCTATAAATGCTAGAACTAAAAAGGGTTAAAAATGTGATTGCGACATATGGGATGCAAAACAAATGTTGAATTCCTGGTCTTGTTGCAACTGGATCACCCCTAAGAACTGGTTAGATATGGTTACTGCTGTTTTGGAACCAGGGTGACTTTTATGGTGGAAAGAGGAGGCTAAAATAATAGAACAAAGAAGCAGAGCCAGGGGCATAGAAGTCTCCCTAGAACAATTACTTGGGGAAGGAGAATAGTTTGATATTGAAAGGCAATCCCTATTCAATTAATTCATTCTTGATTTATGCCACATGGCAGCACTAAACGCTTGGGATCAAATAGAAGAAGTAGGAAAGAAAACTGAATCATTCACAAAAATAATACAAAGTCCAAAGGAAACTTTTACAGACTTTTTGCAGGAATTATCTGCAGCAGTAAATAGGATAGTACCAGATTCAGAAGCAAGGTGAATAATACTCAAATCCCTGGCATCTGAAAACACTAATACACAATGTAAAAAAAGAAAAGAAAAGAAAAGAAAAAGACTGTTAAAAGCAAGGTCAGCAAAATTAGAGGATTGGATTTGTAAAACAACTGATGTAGATTCTTATGAAGGTGATGATAATTGAGTAGGAGAGGTCATTTCTAGAGGTATAAGAAAAAGACAAAATGTTAAATGGTGTAATTGTGGAGGGCAAGGTCATATACAAAGAAATTGTAATCACGGTGTTGCCAGAATCAGTGCCTTTGTAAGGAATAATCACAAGAGAACTCCCCTCCTTCCTGGAGTATGCAGGAGGTGTGGAAAAGGTAGACACTGGACTAATAAATGTCGATCAACAAGGGACAGACAAGGTAAAATACCCAAAGGGGGCTTTCAAAAGCCCCCATATTCAATCCACGGCAATCTTACCCTGCTAATAGTGGAGGATACACCTCCCCAGAACAATTAAAGAAATTAAAACTTGTTTTTAAAAAATATACTAACTAAACAATAGAGACTCTATAGAAAAAGAAAAAAACTCAGGAAAAATTGTAAAAAAATATTCTGGCAAACGTCTATTAATGAACAAAGACAAAAATTAGAAGTACAAATAAATGATGTTATTATTGAAGGTTTATTGGACACAGGGGTGGATGTATCAATAATTTCAGCAGAGTCATGGCATCCAAGTTGGCCCCTTAAGGAGGTAAATGTTCAGCTTATGGGGAGTGGGTCTTTATCCCAAGTAAAACAAAGTGCAAAATGGCTTGGGTGTACAGGACCAGAAAGACCAGAGGAATATTAAAGCCATATGTGGCTAACAATGCGACTTTTGGGACGAGATTTATTACAACAATGGAACACATAGATTAATATTCCTCCAAAAAAGAAATAAATCATAAATTAACAAATATTTCTGGAGGAAATATTAGAAGATATTATGAGAAACAGTCACAAATTATCCAAGCTGTACAGAAACAAGGTGCAATAGCTGTTGATCTTTTAAAGACACTCACAACACTAACTTTAAAATAGCTAACAGATAAGCCTTTATGGATTAATCAATGACCATTAACAAAAGAGAAGTTGCAGGCCTTAGAGCAGCTGGTGCAGGAGCAGTTAAATGCTCTGCATATAGAAGAATCAACAAGCCCTTGGAACTCTCCAGTATTTGTCATTTAAAGGAAATCTGGAAAGTGGAGGATGGTGACAGATTTAAGGGCAATAAACAAGGTGATCCAGCCAACGTAGAGATACAGTCTGGAATTACTTTGCCTTCTCTTTTACCAAAGGAATGGCCCATCATAGTTATCGATTTAAAAGATGGTTTTGTCACAATACCCTTAAAAGAACAAGATAAAGAAAAATTTCCCTTTACAGTGCCCACTTATAATAGTTCTTAGCCTGTAAAGAGATATCAGTGGAGGGTCCTCCCTTAAGGAATGCTGAAGCCCTATGCTATGTCAGCATTTTGTACAAAAGCCAATGGAAAAAAATTTGCAACAAATTCTCAAAATCCATAATACACCATTATATGGATGACATCCTATTGGCAGATTCAAACACTAATACTCTAGAAAAAATGTTTGAGGAAGTAAAAAAAAAAATTGCCTGCTTGGGAATTACAAATAGCCCCTGAAAAAATACAAAGGAGAGATTCTATTAATTATTTAGGCTATAAAATAGACCTTCAAAAAATTTGACCCCAGTCTTTCCCTATAGGCATGCTCTCATCAACTTGCATGGATACGGGAAGTAAGGCTCAGCGTGTACTCATGGTCCCACCTGTATAAGCTATGGGGATGGTGCCATCTACATTCAGGAGAGATCAGTTAAGCCCCTGTGGAAACATCACACACACATCAAGAGTTATGCCTCCCAGTTTTCTGTAGATGAGTCTTTCTGCCTGTGTGCATGCACTGCTTGTGAAGACCAGAAGAGGGCATCAGATTCTCTAGAACTAGAACTACAGGGAATTGTGACGCATGAGGTAGAACACAGCAATACTAACCAACTATAATACAGAAAGAGACTCAGTAGAGAAAGGTGATCTAGGAGGAAAGACACAAGACCTGGAACACACCAATCAGGTTATCCTGGCTGACCAGCAACCTCTGGGGATCTTCTGTCTTCAGCAGTGGGCTTGAAAGTATCGGCTAGCACCTTGGCTTTATGCAGGTGTTCAAAACTCAGAGACTCCTTGCTCAGAGGAGAAAGGAGACACACAAATCCTCTTGCCACAACTGACTAGGAGCTGCCTAATTGTGAACCACTGAAGCCAAGGGCAGATGCCACTGCAAAAATACATATAACAATATAAAGAACAACAAGGCAACACTAGAAGAAACTGGTGGTTCTACAACTACAAGACCTGAACAGAGCAATCAAGAGGAAACAGAAGGAAACACCTATAAAAAGACACACACTAAAAAAAAATGGATACAAAAACAGAAGCCATCCTTCTGCTGCATATAAGAAACACACCCCAACCACAAAGACAGACATAGGCTCAGAGTAAAGGGCTGAAAAAAAGATTTTCCAATCAAATGGCCTTAAGAAACAAGCTGGGGTTGCCATCCTAATATCTAACAAAGTAGACTTTAAACTAGAATCAATTAAAAGGGACCAAGATGGACATTACTTATTCATACAGGACAAATTGGTCAAGAGGAGATTCCAATCCTGAATATTTATGCCCCTAATATAAGGGCACCTATCTATGTAAAAGAAACACTGCTAAATTAGCTCAAATCCCACATCAATTCTCACACCCTAATAGTGGGGACTTCAATACTCGACTTTTACCCCTGGATAGGTCAACCAGATAGAGACTCAACAAAGAAATAAGGAGTCTAACAGAGGTTAGGATGCAAATGGATTTAATAGATATTTACAGAAGCTTCAACCCAAATGCAAAGGAATATACATATTTCTCAGCACCACATGAAACTTTCTCTAAAATTGACCACATAATTGGTCATACAGCAAATATGAACAGATACAAAAAAACATCAAATATCACAGAAAGCCTACCAACTTAGGGAAACTAAACATCACTCAGCCAAACCACCTCTGGGTCAAGGAAGAAATTAAGAAAGAAATCAAAGTCTTCCCAGAATTTAATGAAAATGAATCCTCAATGTACCCAAACTTGTGAGTCACAATGAAAGTAGTCTTAAGAGGAAAATTCATAGCACTAGATGGCTATATGACAAGTCTCGAGAAATCCCACACTAGAGAACTAACAGCACAGCTGAAAGTCTTAGAACAATTAGAAGCAAACTCACCTAGAAGGAGTAGACAGCAGGAAATAATCAAACTTAGAGCTGAAATCAACAAAAGTGAAACAAAAAGAACAATACAAAGAATCAATGACTCAAAGAGTTGGTTCTTTGAGAAGGTCAACAAGATAGATAAGTCATTATCCAAAATAATCAAAAAGCATAGAGAGAGTATACAAATCAACAAAATCAGAAATGAAAAGGCGGACATAACAACAGACCCCCAGGAAATATAGAGAATTATCAGGACATCTTTGAAAATCTACATTCCACAAAAATGGAAAACCTAGAAGAAATGGACAGCTTTCTGGACAGGTACCACTTACTAAAATTAAATGAAGACCAGATTAATTACCTAAACAGACCTATAACCCTTAAGGAAACTGAAGCTGTCATTAAAAGCCTCCTAAGTAAAAAAAGTCGAGGTCCAGATGGTTTCAGTGCAGAATTTTACAAGACATTCAAAGAAGAATTACTACCATTACTCCTCAAACTATTTCACACAGTAGAAACTGAAGGAATATTGGCAATTTCATTTTGAGACCACAATTACCCTAATACCCAAGCCACTCAAAGACCTAACAAAGAAGGAGAATTACAGACCAATTTCTCTCATGAATATTGATACGAAAATTCTCAACAAAATTCTGGCAAACCGTATACAACAATATATAAAAAAATATCATCTACCATGATCAAGTAGGCTTCATCCCAAAAATGCAAGGATGGTTTAACACACAAAAAAACCGTAAATGTTATCCATCATATAAACAAGCTGAAGGAACAAAACCACATGATCATATCCTTAGATGCGGAAAAAGCCTTTGACAAAATCCAACACTCCTCTATGATAAAAGCCCTGGAGAGATCAGCAATACAGGGAAAATCTTAATATAATAAAGGGCGATTTACAAGAAGTCGACAGCCAGTATCAAACTTAATGGAGAAAAACTCAAAGCAATCCCACTAAAATCAGGAAGTAGACAAGGATGTCCTCTCTCCCCTTATCTATTCAATATAGTTCTTGAAGTTTTAGCTAAAGCAATAAGAGAACAAAAGGAGATTAAGGGGATACAAATTGGAAAAGAAGAAATCACTATTTGCTGATGATATGATTATATATATATAAGTGATCCACGAAATTCTACCAAGGAACTTTTACAGCTGATAAACACCTTCAGCAATGTAGCAGGATACAAGATAAACTCAAAGAAATCAGTAGCCCTTCTATACACTAAAGATAAAAGGGCTGAAAAAGAAATAAGGGAAACATCACCCTTTATAATAGCTGCAAATAGCCTTAAATACCTTGGAGTAATTATAACCAAAGAAGTAACAGATCTATTTGACAAAAAATTTTAAATCACTGGAGAAAAAAATTGAAGAGGATATCATAAAATAGAAAGATCTCCCATGTTCCTGGATAGGTAGGATCAACATAGAAAAATGGCAATCCTACCAAAAGCAATCTACAGATTCAATGCACTGCCCATCAAAATCCCAACACCATATTTTATGGACTTTCAAAGAACAATACTCAACTTCATTTGGAATAACAGGAAAGCCAGGACTGCCAAAACAATTTTGCTTAACAAAAGAACTTCAGGAGGCATCACCATCCCAGACTTCAAGTTATACTATAGAGCTACAGTAATAAAAACAGTCTGGTACTGGCATAAAAACAGACTTGTGGATCAATGGAATCGAATTGAGGATCCGGGCATTAACCCAAAAACCTATGAACACCTGATCTTCGACAAAGAGGCCCAAAATATTCAATGGAATAAAGGTAGTATCTTTAACAAATGGTGTTGGCATAGCTGGATGGTAATGCGTAGAAAAGCGCAAATAGATTCAAGCCTATCACCCTGCACAAAACTCAAATCCAAGTGGATCAAAGACCTCAACCTAAACCCAGTCACTCTGAACTTGATAGAATAGAAAGTGGGAAATACCTTTCAATGAATTGGCATAGGTGACCACTTCCTAAATATAACACCAGTGGCACAGACACTAAGATCAACAATCAGTAAGTGGGATCTCCTGAAACCGAGAAGCTTCTGTAAAGCCAAGGACACAGTCAAAAGGACAAAACGACAGCCTACAGAATGGGAAAAGATTCTCACCAACCCTACAAGTGATAGGGGACTGATCTCCAAAATATATAGAGAACTCAAGAAAGTAGGGCCCAAAACCTTGAATGACTCAATCAATAAATGGGGTTCAGATCTAAAAAGGGAATTCTTAGCAGAATTACGAATGGCTGAAAGGCACCTGAAAAAGTCCTCAACATCTTTAGCCATCAGAGAAATGCAAATCAAAACAACTTTGAGATATCACTTATACCTGTCAGATTGGCTAAGATAAAAGACACAGATGACAGCATATGCTAGAAAGGTTGCGGAGCAAGGGGAACACTCCTCCACTGTTGGTGGGAGTATAAGCTTGTTCATCCACTCTGGAATGCAGTATGGTGTTTTCTCAGAAAATTGAGAATCAATCTCCCCAAGGATCCAGCAATACCACTTCTGGGTATATATCCTAAAGACACATATTCACACTCCAAAGGCATTAGCTCAACTATGTTCATAGCAGCATTATTTGTAATAACAAGAACCTGGAAACAACCTAGATGTCCCTCAACTGAAAAATGGATTAACAAAATATGGTACATCTACACAATGGAGTACTACTCAGCAGTAAGAAAAAATGTTATCCTAAAATTTGCAGGCAAATGGATGGATTTGGAGAATATCCTCCTGAGAGAGGTGTCACAAACCCAGAAAGATATGCAAGGGATGTACTCACTCATTAGTGGACTCTAAACAAAAAAAGCAAAAAGTAAAACATGTCCAAGCTGCAAACCACATCCACCAAACAGGTTGGGATCTGAAACATCTTGGACTGG
Source organism: Sigmodon hispidus (assembly GCA_004025045.1). Lineage (NCBI taxonomy): Eukaryota > Metazoa > Chordata > Mammalia > Rodentia > Cricetidae > Sigmodon > Sigmodon hispidus. The sequence goes on from PVIH01008663.1 coordinate 67,951, forward strand.
CACCTTGGATCCCATTCCCTCCAAAGAAACACCTGTCCCAGTGTTGATGTTGGGATGAGGAAACTGGATCTGCCAGGAGGAGATGCTGAACTAAGCCATATTGGGACCTTGGGACCTCTTGCCCTTGCTGGGGAGGAGATAAAGAGATGTGGAGAAGAGAGAGTGACTGGAAGGGGTGGAAGGAGGAAGGGAGCTTGAACAAGGATATACACAGATAAAATATATGACTTTATTCATAAAAAATAAATTATTAATAAAAAATTAGACCCCCAAAGGTACAAATAGATTAAAAACTTCAAAGGTCTTCAGAGATTACTAGGAGACATTGCCAATTTACGACCCACTATTGGAATAAAAAATGATGAACTGGATAATTTGTTTAAAACCTTAAATGGTGACAAGAATTTAAATAGTCCAAGAGAATTGTCACTTGAAGCTGACAGTGAATTGGCTTTAGTAGAAAAGAAATTACATGATGTACATGTGGATCATGTGAATCTAGACCTTAATTGCATCTTAGTTGTCTTGCCCTCTAAGCATTCCCCTATGGAAATTTTAATGCAGATGGAAAATGTTATATTGGAATGGATATTTCTACCACATACACCGAGTAAAAAAATTATGTGGAAAAGTAAAAAAGACATATGTGGAAAAGATTTCTGAATTGATCTTTAAAGGGAAATTAAGACTTCATCAATTAACAGGAATGGACCCAATGGAAATTGTTGTACCTTTAACTAATGAAGAAATTGACCAATTATGTGTAGAAAGTGAACCTTGGCAAAGAGCCTGCAGTAATTTTTTGGGAGATATTAACAACAAATACCCTCAAAGCAAAAGAACTGAATTTTAAAAGAAAATTAATTGGATTCTTCCTCGTGTTGTATGAGATAAACCAATTACTGGAGCCCCCACATTTTATACCGATGCAAATAAGTTAGGAAAAGCAGGTTACAAATCAGAAAATATTAGTAAAGTGGCTTAAAGGTCTTATAATTCTGTTCCAATGTCAGAATTATATGCTATTGTGATGGTATTAATGGATTTTACCCAAGCTCTCAACATAGCCACTGACTCTCAGTATGCAGAAGTTGTTTTACACATTGAAACTTCTGATTTTTTTTAATGATGAGTCAGAATTAACTTCATTATTTATTCGGTTACAAGAAATAATCAGGAATAGGGATCATTCCTTCTATATAACACATATTCGATCCCATACAGGTTTGCCAGGTCCTTTAGCGCAAGGTAATGATGAAATTGATAAATTATTAATAGGAAATGTGCTAGAGGCCTCAGAATTACATAAAAAGCATCACGTCAATAGTGAGAGATTAAAAAAAGATTTCTCTATTACTTGGCAATAAGCCACAGAAATTGTAAAAAGATGTCCCACCTGTTCCTTCTATAATCAAACTCTATTACCAGCAGAGAGTAATCCTAAAGGTTTACATAGAAATGAAATCTGGCAGATGGATGTATTTCATTTTACAGAAGTTGGAAAATTAAGATATGTACATCATACAAAAATAGATGTTTTCAGGATTTCAATGGGCAACTGCTTTGAGTTCAGAAAAGGCTGATTCTGTAATCACATATTTGGCAGAAGTTATGGCCATCATGGGAATACCTGTAGAGATTAAGACAAGCAATGCTCCAGTATATCTCTAGTAAAAATGAAACATTTTTTGCTTATTATAATATAAAGCGTATCACAGGAATACCACATAATCCTACAGGGCAAGCAGTCATAGAGAGATCAAATTGAACTCTAAAGGAGACGCTAAATAAACAGAAAGGAGTAACAAAGACTCCTAGAAATAGACTACATAGTGCTTTGTTAAGTTTGAATTTTCTCAATGCTAATGAGAAAGGAACAACAGCTGCTTAAAGGCATTGGACTATAGAAAAATGGCTGAGCTAAATCAGCCTGTCTATTTCAAAGATGTACTGACCTCAGAATGGAAGCCAGGCAATGTGCTATGTTGGGGAAGAGGTTTTGCATTTGCTTCCACAGGTGAAGAAAAGTTATGGGTACCATCAAAATTAATAAAAACTTGACTGGAACAAGAGAAACTTCATGAAAATAAGAACTGATAGCTCATCTACCCATGTTACAATTCTTACAAGTTGTAAGAAAAAACAAAGGGTTGGAGCAGGTTTTTGTTTGTATCTTTACAGAAAGCCAGAAATACCCATCTTCAGGAAGTTAAAAGACTTACTATCCAGAAAAATTCAGAAGCAAAAGAATATCACATCTATTGGTACCAATATACTCTATGTGGTAAAAAATCTTTCTTCTTAGCCTCTGTTTTTAACTACAAGATAAGTTGAAGTCCCAATTAAATTATAAATTAAGGCTGGCTTTGGAGTTGGAGTGTGGCTCTCTCCTCTAAACCCAACCATACTTGTTAAAGGAAAAAGACAAAATCTCTATATCATATCAGAAGAGACACCTGATATGGGACAGAAGAATGATTAAAAAGAAGGGACAGTTCTATTGTCACTAATCTTATTCTGAATAAAGATGTATACATTTAGCTTTCTATATATTGTGTTGGTTTTATTCTCTCATCAGTTTTCCGCAGTGATCCATGACAATGCCTAATGGTGAACTGGAAGTATCCAAAAAGAAGATGGGGCCCCATAACGAGGATATATATCACATGGACTATGACAAAGGCACCAGGCTGACAAACACCAACCAAAGATCAGATTTGGACTACAAACTGCTCAGGACATTTTCAAAGTGGCTAGCTGAGATGAACCCGCTTCACAGACTACTCTAGCCAGGACCTGAGACAAACCATGCACTTTCCTGTTATGCAGAGACTAGATAACAAATGATACAGCTACACTTTTTAGGACTTGATAATAACACTTTTCAGGATCCCCTAAAGATGCCATTCCCTCCCCCTCAGACAACATGACGCCCACATTCCCAAGAGCTGGGATGGGTGGTTTTTGGTCTTTTAATGGGTGTAAGGATTCCTGGCATTCTATGTAGCTGGCCCAACTCTGGCCTAGGTGGGATGCCCCTTGCACAGAGGCACGCCCCTGGGCGTGGCTATGTAAACCCTGCAGCACTGCATACAGAAGCACCTCCCTGAACCCATGATGCATACCCGTGCACGCCCCTTTCCTTAAAAGCGACTGTGAGCACATGCTCTAGTCCTTTTCTTCTCTGTCCCCTGACTACTTTCTCTCTTTACCCGCCTGGGACTCTTCTCTTAAATAAACTCTAGTGTGTGGCCTTGTTAGTGTGTACTTGCTCACACACGCAGAAATAACAATGGGTTATGAATGATTGTTGTTGTTTAGGATAATTGGTTAAAAATTGTTATTGGTTAGGGTTAGAAAAAAGCTAAACAAGAGATATTAGACTTAGGGTTCTTGTTTAAAAAAAAGGAATACAGATATAATAGGATATAAAGGTAGATTATTGAATCTACATTAAAAAATTACTAGCTTTAAATATTTTACATTGGATTTGATTTTTGTATATTGTATACAAATTGTGTATATTGATATAAAGTTGAGATTAATTTTATCACTGTACATATATTCCTGTTTGCTCAAGGTATTACATAATTGCTAGTCCAGGAAAGTTATTATTACCAACTAATTAGGATATAAAGAAATGCAAGTTAGTAGTTAGACATTACAATCAAACTTAGTGATATTAGTTATGTTTTCAAGATCAGATATATTTTAGATGGCAGGTCTTCTTCAAGTACTTCAGAGATCCATAGAATATGGCATTTAAGAAATCTCAAAAACATAGGTTATTATTTTTTGACAATGGGACATCTACTCCTGGCAGCACCAATCCACTTCAGAGAAGATTATGGACATCAAGGAAACTCCTCCATATGAGTTGACCTTCTTTGTGACAAAAGTTAGCCACTGGGCAAGAAAGTACTCTTAACTTGACTGCTGACAATATGATATTCAAAACGGAAAAGCAGAAGAAATACACAAAAGAATTGCCAAACCTTGCCAAGACAGAGTAGAAAGGATTTTGGGAATATCCTGCTGCCCAGAGAAGTCTGGCAGACATGCTAGGCCTGTAGGCCAAAGATGGATGCTTCAACAACACAGAACTTTGGGTGACTGTCCAGGCAGCCAGCTGTTTCATTTCTTTTTTTTTTTTTTAAACTTTATTCATTGATTTATTTGCCTTGGTGTTTGCCTGGAACTGGAACTACAGACAGTTGTTAGCTGCCATGTGGGTGCTGGGAATCGAACCCGGGTCCTCTGGAAGAGCAGACGGTGCTCGTGCTCTTAACCGCTGAGCCATCTCTCCAGCCCCCTGTTTCATTTCTTACATTTTTGGAAGTTGCTATTTGCTTAATATTATTTCCTTCTTGGGTCTCTGAAGAATTTGAAGATGAGAAAGTTAATAGTTATAGTTATCTAGTAACGGTTTTAGAAAAGAAAAGTTAAAGCAAGTTTCAGAGACATCAAAATATAGTTTTTAGTTAGTAATACAAGTTAGATACAAAGTGGATTAGGTACAATCCTTTGGACTCACCAAAATAGGATAAATAATGAAATACTTTCTTCAAATTTGTCAATTGTTAATGAACTGGACATTTCCTATGTAATTATTGTATATAATTATTGTACCTATTGCATATGGTCTTTCCTATGTTAGTTATAACTTTCTTTTTTATTTTTGACACAGAAGGGGATATGTGGATATATATTACATATTCAATAAAACCTGAATATTGGGGAGAGAGCACACAGTCAAATCCTAGGCAGACAGCTCAGGAAATTCTTAAACCTTGAATACAAAGATAAACATCTAAGTCAGTCACACACACCTTCAATCCCACCACAGGGAAAGCCAGGAGTGGTGACCTCTACCCTTGGTCCCTTAACTCCAGAGACAGAATTTCTTCTGTTTCTGTAAATTCAAGGCTATGTGTCTTTAATCCTAACCTGATTAGGATGAGACAGGGTATATAAGGGCTGTAGAAACTCAGAGAGAACAGAAGTGACAAGCAGAAGCGACCAGGAGCGAGGCTGAGAAAGTTGCAAGACAGCTGGGTGAGAACTGACTGTGGTGCTTCCTCTCTCTGATATTTCAGCCTTTCCCTAATATTTGGCTTTGAGTCTCATTTGTGATACTACAGGCTAGAGTTTATATATATATATATATATATATATATATATATATATATATATATATATATAGAGAGAGAGAGAGACTAAATTATATTAGACATTCCACTTAAGTTGCTTTACCATTCGAAAAACAATCTATATATTTGAGGCCCTAAATAACCTAAGGTTAAAGGCTTTACTGTAAAAGACTCTGTTGGCTGTTCAAAAGCCTTAGTGGTAGTATGAATGTAATTGGTCCCCAAATCTCATAGGGAGTGGCACTATTAGGAGATATGAGTAAGGCTTTATTGAAGTGAGTATGGCCTTGATAGAGGAAGTGTGTCACTGTGGGGGCAGGCTGTGAAATTTCCTATGTTCAAGATTCCCCCAAGAAGTTTCTCAGTCGATTTCTTGTTGATGGCATACTAAGATGGTGTCAGCACCACATTTGCCTGCACACTACCATGCTCCCCACCATGATGATAATGGTGGACCTCTGAAATTCTAAGCCATCCCAATAAAATGGTTTCCTTTATAAGAGTGGCAGTGGTCCCAGTATCTCTTCACAGCAATAGAAACCCTAACTAAGACAGCCTTATTACTGTGAGATCCCAGATGCAGTGTTAGAAACTCTGCATGCAATGCTGCACTTTCTGGACCATGTTGGGATACATGTGTTTCCAGGTAGAACACAAGGAAGAGTAAAAAAGCATTATAGAAAATTTCCCATCTATTTTAGGGGAAAAATAAATAACATTTTCTTAAGTAAATATTGTTTATTTTAAATAAACTGTACTGGTAGTCACCCTGAATCCTAAAAGTGCTTACAAAAAAAGCAAAAACAGGGCTGTGAGCACTACAGTAGCAGAGTATGTGCAGAGCACACACCGGGTCTGAGTTCAACTCTCAGCATCACTAAAACAACAACAGCAACAACAACAAAAAACTCAACCACACCCAAAACAATGATTGCCCCCCTAAAACAACACATCAACCAGAATGAAAGTAATATTACCCAAGAAGTATAAGTGAGGTGAAATACAAACATACACACAGACATAAACACACACACATATAGAGACACACAGACATAAACACACACACATATAGAGACACACAGACATAAACACACACATACATATATATACATACACACACACATATATATACATACAGAGACACACAGACACAAACACACATATATACACACAGACATAAACACACACACACAACACACACAAACACATACATATGGAAATAATCTATAGGTAAAATAAAATGTTACCTTAAACTTTCTGCAATAGTCACATTTTTAATCATAAAATGTAGCTAATTTGAAATTTTAGGCTTTGATGGATGTATTATTTTTATCAATATCAGTGTATAAACCGATGACATGAATGTTCTATGGTATAGTAAGGTCTCATTGTGCATAAAAGAGAGACAATATCCATGAAAAAAACAGCCAGAGGCATCTGGGAGAGTCCAGAGCACTAGAGAAAAGAGTAGATAGTCAGGGTTATCTGCAAGAGGGGAGAACAGCGTGGGGGGGCATAGCTGGAGAAAGCCTGCTGCGACTAGCAGAGCAAGGGCTGAGAATGGGGGGAATAACTGAGTTATAAGGAGGTGAATGGCGGGGGACAGGAGACAGTGTGGGAGCTTTAAGTGTGTAACACATATTTGTGAATAGAGTGAGGAAGCCTGGAGGCTGCCTCTGACCTTGAAACACTGGTGGGCCCCACAGCTATCTAATTGGACCTTGTTACACTGATAAGGCCACAGGTATATGTTAATTGGAGAACCAAATGTCACTGCTGCCAGAGGTAAGGGAAGTGGGTCCTTCTGGCAGATGAGAACTGGCTTGACAGTTCCTGAGAAGGCTGCTTTATCTAACCACCTCAAGTCTTCTATAGTCTAGGCTGAGTTCATTTCCAGATATCTAAACTGCCTTTTTAGAGTTTGGGAAATTGGAGTTTCCTTTGGACCTGAAAATTGGGACTTAGAACTTTGACACAAAAGGGATATAGACATAAAAGCAAAAACAAAAACAAACAAAAAACCCTTTGTAATTATAAATTTCAATTAGAAATATCAATATGAGCTACACTAAAGGGCACAAGCCACTCAAGTGCATGTGAATAACCCTAACACTGAAGCAAGCTGACCCCAAAGTATCAGTTCTTCCAGAGTTCAAGACAATCAAAAAAAATGAAGTATGTCAGATGATCTTATGTGTTTCATTCTATCAGACTTGTACTATGATGTATTTAAAAGTTTCTGGGATTCAGTTCGTGATTTTTGAAATAAGGTCTCCCTGTGTAGCCCTGGCTAGCCCAGGAAGGCCTTGAACTTGTAGTGTTGGAATCCCACCACCCTGGCTCCTATATGTGCTTCCGCTAATGCTCAACAGAGATTCTGTGCACTGTGATACTTGCTTTGTTAGGAGGACACATTGAAAACAGAGCATCTGAAGCTACGGCTTTCACGCTGTGTTATACTGTCATATTTACTGAGACGAGTGGGAGGCTTGAAGTTTATTTTGCTATTGAGGCTGAAGCTGGATTTCTTCTCTCCATTATGCTTCAAATATAGCATGAAATTGGGTTTTGCAGAAAATGCCATGTGAAGTTTTCTTTTGAATAAGACAATGTTTACTAATATGATTAATATATCTGAACTCAACTTTGTTCTTTTATAGTTATTATCTTTATTCATCAAACTTTTCCTGGGTACCCTCCACATTAGAAAGACTAGGGAAGTGTGTTTCTCATTCAAAGTAGTTATCTCTCTCTCTTATTATAAATCTTTTTTGCTTACCTAAAATTTTTTACCATTTTGTCAGTCTATTTTAAATGGTTTTTATGATTCCCGCTTATTATGTACACAACAAGTCATAAGCCCTCAAAGTACTGCTATATTGCAGCCTTCCTTGGACAGGGTTCTAACTTTATTAGTAAAATGACCTTTTCCTTCTTACAGGTCCAGAATGAAACAATTGATCTTTAAAGTCTAATGTCACCAAGCTGACTCAGAGCTGATTTGGCTCTTCATGGTGGCTGAGCCTCTCTCTTCACCTGGCATTGAAGATTCTGTTCTATCATCTGGGGAGCCGCCAGTGACAGGCAGGTTGGTGCTCCAGCCTGTATTGCCTTTGCATCCTACTTCCATACTCTTGATTAACTTCCTTTTCAGTAATGACCCTTATTAGATTTTGAATTTATTCTCCCTTGGTCAGCTTGTAGTTAATGTATTACCTTTACTTCAACATTGTCTTAGGTTTCTATGCTGAGATAAATATGAGCAGAAGCAACCTGGGGAAGAAAGGGTTTACCTCATCTTGCAGTTTACAGTTCACTGTGAAGGGAACTCTGGGCAGGAACTCAAGCCAGGAACTGAAACAAAACCGCAGAGTAACAGTGCTTACTGCCTTGCTCTCCATGGCTTGCTCAGCTTGCTTTCTTAAACAACCCAGGGCACCTGCTCAGTGATGGCACTGCCTACAATGGGCTGGGCCTAACCACAATCATTAATAAAGAAAATGCCTTAGAGACCTGTACGCAGCCTGAACAGACAGAGACATCTTCTCGGTTAAAGTCCCCTCCTCCACATGTGTATGGCTGGTCAAGTTGAAAACCCAACCAGCACAGACTTCTTCCCCAAGTTCAATAAAATCTTGCTGCGCTGCATTTCTTTCTGTTTCTGTTTGTCTTAGCTTTGGACAGTCTGCCTTAAGTGGCCCTTTCTTTGCCCTTCTCCTTTCCCATTGGCCCACTCCATCCCACCTCACCCTCTGCTTCCTCCTCCTCTTTCTTCCTTATTAACCCAGGCCTGATTGGTATTTAGCAGTTGGTGCTGGGACATTTTCTCTATATGAATAATTTTTGGATGGTGTAAGTGGTCAAATTTATTTTTATTTATATTATTGTCTGACATTTTCATACATGAGTACTGTTTTTTCATTTCAACCATATCCTTTTCCTGTTCAACTCCTCTCAAATTCCTGACTGGTTAATCATTGTTAAACACACACACACACACACACACACACACACACACACACAGAGTTAGAGGCGTGGCCTTTTGGGATCTATGGATAATTCTATCTGTGCTTTGTGCTGACTTCTCTAGAGTCTCCTCCTGTCTTCAGTCTCTTAGGTCTCTGTGTGCTCACTCTGCACTCCCAAGTGCGTAACAGTGACAGTAACTGCTGTAATTTCCTTTCTTTATATAAAAGTAATTAAAGATTCATACTGCAGTCCATCTTACTGAAGGTGTGAGCTGTGTGTGTGTGGCCCTTCCTGGCAATTAGAGAGCTGGTACTTTCTTCCAGATCAAGTCGTTTATCTCATTTAATCTGAACTTTAATCTTAATTGTCCTGCTTCCAAAGTACAGCTGGGCTTAGGGAAAACACATCACCTGTCCCAACACAGAGTTGGGAATGTGAGAACCAGGAGTCCAAGACAAGTCTGTCTACTGTGCTCACCTGAGCTATTGCCAACTATACACTGTAGCTTTCCAGACAGGAACAGCACCTGCTTAGCTCTCTCTCCAGGACAGGTTCTTGAGTTGTGTGGAATCATGAAATAACCACCTAACACACTGACTTTGGCAGGGTGGGGTGGGGGCAAACAAAACACAAATCTGTTCCTTCCACCTGTGTTGTGAACGGAACACCCCCAGCTTTGGGTACATCACCCAAGGTAGAAACCTTGGAGTCGCCCGAGATGCCTCTTCCTAAATGTTTTCTGCAACTCCAGCTCAAGGCTATGCAGTTTACTGTAACTCAAAAATCACACTCAAATTGGGCTAAGGCAAAGGTTCCACAAATAGGTCACTGCTCTGGCACCCACATAAGAGTCAGATGTGGTTGTGGGTGCAATACTGGAGGTGGAGACAGGCATACTTGGGGAGCTTGCTGGCCAGCTATCCATCTCAAAAGGAAAAGGATGGAAGGAAATGGGGAGCAACAGAGCCCCTCTTGCCTCTGGATGTGTGAACATGAGTGTATACCCTCTCAGTCACCCATCACTCACCAGGACACCATGGTTCTCACTCATTTAGCTTCAGAAGTCCCCAACAAAACCTAGTGTCAAGTCTGTGAACAGTGTCACCACCTATTCGTGCTCAGTTGTCAGCATGTGCATCTGCATGTACACATGGACTCCCTCAGCTACTCCTTTCTCTTCAGAAACCCAACCTATCTTTTAGAGTTACCAAAAACTGTTTTCACTACTCAAATTCTCTTATGGCTCTGTATTGTCTCTCAGGTAAGAGACAAAAGAAGAGAAGAAGTAAAGGCTTCAAGCCTGTGCTAAGAAGGCTGCTGGTAAAGGGAACATCCCAACTAAGAAACCCTGTCCTTTAAGCAGGATCAATCACTACCTTAGTGGAGAACAAGGCTCAGTTGATGGTAACTGCCCACTACATAGACCCCATTGAGCTGGTGATCTTCTTGCCTACCCTATGTCAAAAGATGAAGGTCCTCTACTGCATTGTGGTAGTTTGAATGTAAATGACCCCTATAATGTCACAAGGAGTGGCACTATTAGGAGGTGTGGCTTTGTTGGAGGAAGTGTATCATTGTGGGGGGCAGGCTTTGAGGTTTCCTATGCTCAGGATACTGCCAGTGTCTCAGTTCACTTCCTGTTGCCTTTGGATCAAGACGTAGAATTCTCCAGCACTAGAATTCTCCAGCACTATGTCTGCTGTACCCTGCCATGTCTCACCATGATGATAATGGACTGAACCTCTGAACTGTAAGCAAGCCAACCTATTTAAATGTCTTTCTTTATAAGAGTTGCTGTGGTCATGGTGTCTCTTCACTGCAATAAAAACCCTAAGCCTATTTATTTCTATCACTTAACTGATTCTAAATAATATAGACAAATTAGACAGCCACTCTCTAATTACATGTTGTGAGTTATCAAGTGAGGAATGGATCTCTAGAAGAACTACTGAAGCCTGGGATGGCTGTGCATCCTCCAAGGGTCCATTTGTTAAAGACTTGGTTCCAGGATGGTTTGGCTAATTAGAATATAGTTGGTAGGGCCACAGGTGCCTTTAAAAATTGTATACAACCCAGCTCCTTCCTTTCCACTCCCACCAATAAAGTAGTATAACAAGAAATCTTTTTTTTTTTTTTAAAAAAAAAGACAGGGTCTTATGTGTTCTGCCAAGATGGCCTCAAACTTGTTATCTAGATGAAGATAGGTAGCCTCGAACTTCTGATTCTCCTGTCTCCCCCTCTGATGTGCTGGGATTACATATGGGTGTGTACCACCATACATGGCTTGGATATTTCTTGTAGTGAGAAGTTTTTGGCCCTGTCTAGCATTTGCAGTCCCAAATAATCACACAAAGTCTTATATTAATTACAAACTGTTTGGCCTATGGCTCAGGCTTATTGCTTTCTAGCTCTTACAACTTAACTCATTCTATTTATCTATGTCTTACCTCATAGTTTGTGGCTTACCTATAATCCATTACATCTTGCTTCTTGGGAGGCTGGATCAAGTCTCTGAATGACTCTGCCCTCCTTCTTTATCTATGCTTGGATTTCCCACCTGACTATAAATTGGCCTGCCATAGGCCAAAACAGTTTCTTTAGTATCCAATGATAATTCAAAGCATACAGAAAGACAACTCACATCAATTTCTCAAAGACTAAAATATTAGTAATCTTCATAAACAACTGTACTTCTTGACTGTATTTACAGGCATGTGCTAAACTGTCCAGAGACCATGCCAAGGTATTTACTCAGTACTGTTATAATAGAAAGGAAGGCATAACAAAACACAGTCTATACTATTAAGAAAACAGACATTGTGGGGCATATACAGAAAGGAACTCTTATCATGGTGAGACTATAAACTGGCTCAACCATTATGAAAATCTGTGGGGAGGTTTTCAAAAAATTAAAAATAGAAGTGTCATATGATCCAGCTATACCATTCCTGGCATATTTCAAAAAGACTCTATAGCCTGTCGCAGAGATACTCACATGGCCATGTTTATTGATGCTCTATTCATAATGGTAAGGAAATTTAATCAGTCTAGATGGCCATCAACTGATAAATGAATAATGAAAATATGGCACATACGACAATTTTATCCAGCTGTAAAGCAAAACAAAATTATGAAATTGACAGAATGGATGGAATTGGAAAATATAACAAGTAAGATGAACCAGGCTAAAATAAGGCAAATACAACATGTCCTCTCATACCAGGATCCTGACCTAATTGTGTATCATGAGCTAGCAAGAAGGAATCTAGAAAGGGGCCCATGAACACAGAGAAAAGGTTTCGAGGGAGGGCCGTGGGAAGATAGTAAAACACGTGCAATATGACAGTGGAAAGCAAAATAGCAGGAGTGTGAGCACACCCACGGGACCAGGGCTGAGGAGATGGAAAGGACTGAGTGAAGCAGGGAACAACCAACCCAAGCTAAGTACATATGAAAATGCTGCAGGAAAATCAGATACTCTGTTGATTACCAAATAGAAAGCAAACAAAAGAACCACGGCCTACTAACAAAGAACTGGATAGATACATGGGATGGTTAAATGACACAGTAGGAAGAGAGGCTTGCTGTTGAGTTTGAGACCTGAGTTCCATCCTCAGGACTCATACTGCAGGAGTCTTTATTTCTTTATACTATGGTACATGTATAGTTTCATGGCACTTGTTTGTGGTTCTTCTATAAAAGAAAGTACCTCCATTCCTAATCACAAAGCAACTGCCACATCACTGACTTCAGAAAACCACACACCCATGTGTTTAAGCCACTACCACTGTGGCTTTCAAAATTAGGTGCTGTAGCATCTGAGGTGTACAGACACACATCCTGTGTGAGTTATTTGAAAATGGCCCTCCCCATACACTTTGCAGTTCCCATGACAATCCTGGAGACATCTGCTGCATGATGGACTTATAACAGAAGACCAAAGAACAGTAGGTTAGTGGATGCTAGAGCATGTATCTGAACTAGACTAACACTGTTTCTTTGTTTGCAACAATATCCATGGAAAGTCACTTAAAACTTCATAAAGACTAAGACTTACCATTGCTACCTATCCATCAGAAAATGACTAAGTCATTACCTGAAATAGAACACTTGTCCTAATGCTGTGATCCTTTAATATAGTTTTTCATGATGTGGTGACGCCCAACCATACAATTATTTTTATTGCTACTTTGTAACTGTAATTTTGCTATTATTATGAATAGTAATATAAATATCTGACATTTCTGATGATCTTAGGTGACCCCTGTGAAAGAGTCATTTGACCCTCAAAGTAGCTTGAGAACCAATGGTTTAGAAAGAAGCCCTCATTGTATAACAAGTGTGTATACACATGTGTATATATGTATGACCCCCACACTTATTTGTGTGTATACACACATGTATATATGAATAATATGGGATGTCTTTCTGTATGCTATGAATATACTTTATTACCATTTATTAATAAAGAAGCTGTTTTGGCTAATGCAAGGCAGTTTAGAGGCAAGTGGAAATCCAAGCAGAGATAAAGATGAAAGAGGGTGGGGTCGAGGAGAAACTGCAAGCCAAGGAAGCAAGAGGTAATGGGACACAGCTAAAGCCATGGAGCCACGGGGCAACATACAGATTAATAAAAAATGGGTTAGGTTGTAAGAGCTAGTTGGTAATGACCTGAGTCATAGGCCAAATAGTTTGTAATTAATATAATCCTCTGAATAATTATTTTATAAAGGACTGTGGGTGGGCGAGATTCCTCCAGATTGTGGGTCTGGATGGGTCAGAAAACTTCTGGCTATATGTGTGTGTGTTATTTACTTTATATACCAACCACAGTTTCTTCCCTTCACTCCCCTTATTCCATTTTCTCCCTTCACTTCCTTTTTACCCTCTATCTCAGAAAGGGGCAGGCCTCCCTCCCATGGGAGTCAACAAAGCATGGCATACCAAATTGAAGCAGGACCAAGCTCCTTCCCTTTGTATTGAGGCTGACCTAGGCATACCACCATAGGGAATAGGTTCCAAAAAGCCAGCTCATATGCTAGGGACAGATCTTGGTCCCATTGCTAGGGGCCACAAACAAACCAATCTCCATAATCCAGATGCAGAGGGTTTAGGCTGGTTCCATGCAGGCTCCCTAGCTGCTGGACTGGAGTCCATGAGTTCCCATGAACCCAGGTCAGCTGTCTCTGTGGGTTTCCCTGTCATGGTCTTGACCCCGCCTTGCTCATATACTTCCTCCTCCCTCTCTTCTACTTGACTCCCAGAGCTTGGGTCAATGCTTGGTTGTGGATCTTTGCATCTGCTTCCATCAGTTACTGGATGGATGAAGGTTATATGATGACAATTAGCTTGGTCCCCAATCTGATTACAGGAGAAGGCCAGTTCAGGCCAGTTCAGGCTCCCTCTCCACTACTGCTAGGAGTCTTAGCTGGGGTCACCCTTGTGGATTCCAGGGAGTTGCCCTGGGTTCAGGTTTTTCCCTATCCCCATAATGGCCTCCTCTATCAAGATATCTCTTTCATTGTTCCCCCTCTATGTCCTTCCCCCAACCAGCAATTCCCCCCATCCCTCATGTTCCCACCCCCCATTTAGTCCCCTTTATATGCCCCCCCCAGTTTACTCAGGAGATTTATTTATTTCCTCTTTCCAGGGAGAACCATGCGTGCGTCCCTCTTAGGGTCCTCTTTGTTTTCTAGCTTCTCTGGGGTTGTGGATTGTAGCCTGGCTATCCTTTGCTTAACATCTAATATCTACACTTATGAGTGAGTACATACTGTGTTTGTCTTTCTGGGTCTGGGTTACCTCACTCAGGATGATGTTTTTTTCTAGTTCTACCCATTTGCCTGCAAATTTCATGATGCCATTGTTTTTCCTTGTTTGTTTTTGTTTTTAACCAGTGAAAAATACTTCATTGTGTAAATGTACCACACTTTCTTTATTCATTCTTCAGTTGAGGAGCATGTTGGTTATTTTCAGCATTATGAATAATGCTGCTATGAACATAGTTGAGCAAGTGTCCATGTGGTAAAAATATGCATCCTTTGGGTATATGACCAAGAGTCCTATCATTGGGTCTTGAGATAGATTGATTCCCAATTTTCCGAGAAGTCAACATACTGATTTCCAAACTGGCTGTACAAATCTGCACTCCCACCAGCAGTGGAGGAGCGCTCTGTGTGGGTTCTTATTTATTAGAAAATCATTTCAAGGTCTGTTTTCTGCTATAAATATTCTATGTATCAAATGCATAAGTGACTCTTATGTGTGGATGTGGAAATCTGATAGAAACCTGGTAGACTATGATAAAATGTGATTGAAAAGGTATATTCTTTTGTGTTTGGGTAAAATGTTCCATAGATATCTGCTCAGTCCATTTGATTTATAGTCTATTAGCTCCAGTACTTCTTTCTCTGTTTAGTTTTTGTCTAGATGACCTACCTATTGGCGAGACTGGGGTACTGATGTCTCCTACTATCAATGTATGAGGATCAATGTGTGTTTTAAGCTTTAGTAATGTTTCTTTTACAAATGTGGGTGTCCTTACATTTGGGGCATTGATATTAAGAATTGAAACATCTTTTCTTCCTTTGATGAAATATGAAATGTTCTTCCCCATCTCTTTTGTCTAATTGTGGTTTGAAGACTTTTTTTAGATACTAGAATGGCTGCATCAGCTTACTTCTTGGGTCTGTTTAACGTTACTCCAAGGCAATGCCTATCTCTGACACTGAGGTGCTTGGTGTGTTTCTTGTATGCAGCAGCAGGTTGGATCCTGTTTTCACAGCTACTCTGTTAAACTGTGACTTAGGGTTTCTACTGCTGTGGTGAATCACTATGACCAAAAAGCAAGTTGGGGAGAAAAGGGTTTATTTTATTTAGCTTACGCTTCTACTTTGTAGCCCATCACTGGGGATGCCAGAACAGGAACTCAAGCAGGGCTGGAACCTGGAGGCAGGAGCTAATGCAGAAGCCAGGGAGGAGAGTTGCTTACTGGCTTGCTTTTTTTCTTCATTATAAATCTTCATTAGAGTTACCACTAATAACCATTTGCCAGTCTATACCAGGCTATTTTGAGATTTCCTCTGCCAATAAAATTAATCCAAATCTCTTCATTTTAGCTGCCAGCAGAATGTTCAGACAAGGGCAAAAAGCAGCCACATTCTTCACCAAAATCACAAGAACAATCTCTAGGCCACATATTAATATTTTCCTCAGGAAGCTCTTGATCCAGACATCCATAGTTCAAATCACACTCAGTACCACTGTCTTTCATTTTCCATTAGGATGGCCCATTAAGAAACACTTAAAGCGGGGCTGGAAAGATGGCTCAGCGGTTAAGAGCACCGTCTGCTCTTCCAGAGGACCAGGGTTCAATTCCCAGCACCCACATGGCAGCTCACAACTGTCTGTAGTTCCAGTTCCCAGTTCCAGGGAAACACCAAGGCAAATAAATAAAGCTAAAAAAAAAGAATTAAAAAAAAAAAAAAGAAACACTTAAAGCATTCAACTGCTTTTCTAATCCATAGTCTCAAACAAATTCCTTCAAACAAAAGCCTAGTCAGCTCTATCACAACAATACCCCAGTCCCTGGTACCAACTTCTTAGTTACGGTTTCTATTGCTGCGAAGAGACACACAATCACGACAACTCTTATAAAAGAAAAACATTTAAGTCTATTATCATGGTGCAACATGGTGGTGTGCAGATAGTCATGGTCCTGGAGAAGTGGCATAGTGTCCTACTTGACTCACAGGAAGTGGTCTGAGATACTGGATGTGGCTTGAGCATACATGGGACCTCAAAGTCTGTCTCCACAGTGGGACACTTCCATTGGTGGCCATTTTTTTTCAAACCACCACAGTCTATGTCTTTTTATTAATGAGTGGAGTCAGTGAAATGATTCCTAATGATATTCTGCTATACTCATTGATCAGTGCCTAGCCCAATTGTCCTAAGAGAGGCTTCAACCAGTTTCTTTATGAAGCAGATGCAGCAACCCACAGCCAAACAGTAGGTGGAATGGAACTCGGGAAACCTGTGTAAGATGGGTAGGAGGGACTGTAGGAACCAGAGGGGGCAAGGATATCATGAAAATAAGGCCCACAGAATCAAACAATAGGGATAATGGAGCTCACAGAGATGAGCCTGCATGGCTCTGTGCTAGGTCCGTTTACCTTGGGTTATCTTGTGGGACTCCCAACAATGAGAGTGGGGATGTCTATGACGCATCTGCTTTAGGACCCTTTTCCTCCTACTGAGCTGCCTCATCCAGCCTAATAAGAGGGTTTATGGCTAGTCTCATTCCATCTTGTTATGCCATATTCAGCTGACATCCTTGGGAGGCCTGCTCTTTTCTAAAGGGAAACAGAGGAGCAGTGGATCTGGAGGGGAAGGGAGGGGGAGGACAGACTGGGGGGAGTGGAGGGTGGGGAAGCTATAGTAGGAATGTAATATATGAGAGAAGAATAAATTTTAAAAAATGTGTATATAAAAAGTTACATTAGCCTCTTGTAGCCACACCACTGGAGAATAGCAGCCATGGCCCTGTGCCACACCAGGGTTATGGGCCTCAAGGTGACAGAGGATCTCAGCAAGTGGAGGTACTCAGCCAGCACCACACACACCTCACCAAACACACCAAGTTCTTGCAGGATATTATATGGGAAGTGTGTGGCCTCGTGCCCTATGAGCAGTGCCGTGGAGCTGTTCAAGGACAAGCAGATGCTCAAGTTCATCAACAACAGGGTGGACATGCACATCCACACCAAGAGGAAATGCATAAAGAAGGCAGTGGCCAAAGGCTGATGTTCTTCTCCCTCCCACTGTCTGTCTGTTTCTCTCCTCTCTCTGTCTCTCTCTCTCTCTCTCACACACACACACTCTCTCTCACTCTCTCTCTCTCTCTCTCTCTCTCTAAAAGTAGAAATAAGAAAAGGGAATCCTATGTTACAATTTAGGCTTCTAGATACATATTTCTCCATTAAGGCAGAAATTATATCCCACGAATATTTTATTTCCCTAACACTATGCAGGACTGGATAGGCCATGGTGACAATTCTCCCTTGTGGCCATAGCATAGGCACTGGGTTCTACAATGCTGTGATTCTTTAGGGACCAGTGCAGGGCAGAGTCTGACTTTACTGTGTAGGTCACTGCAAGCTGTTAAGCTTCAGGAAAACAAGAGGGTAGGTTGGTATAAAGTAATCGAACTTGTTACCAAAACAAATGAATTAAGATCAGTCAAACAAAAAACTGTCCCATCAATGCCTGGGGCGTGTCTGCATGGTCAGCCTTTAAAGAGCCCCACCATGCGGCAGACACTGTCTTTCCCCTCTGCCTCCTTTCTCTCCTCTCTCTGTCTCTCTTCTTCCCCTCCCCCACGCATTCCTTTAATAAACCTAATATGGCTCCTTGGCAGCATGCTAGAGTGTCCACGTGTTCTTCCACGGCAAAAATACTAACAACATGCACCTTAATTCAAGTTCATTTTACAGAAATATAAAGTGCTAGTTATTCAGATAAAATAACATTGGTTGGCATCTCTCATTACAATCAGTAAAATATAACAATTGCTTATTGAAATGTAGTATTCTACCTAATTAACATGTCATGAAAGACAACTATCTAATCATAAAATTTGGGGAGTTCTCAAGTATTTAACTTCCTTAGTAAACAGAATATGCTTCATATAACTTTACATTTTCTAGCTAATATCTTAGTTTATTATGAAAAGAAGTCAATTGTGATCCATACTCATACTGCAGAGGAGGTAGAATTGATGTGTTAGCCATTGTCTAAGTTACCACTCCTGGCTTTATTCACCAGTAATTCGTATCATTTTGAGATAAGCATAAGAAGTTACACTGGTCAATTTGTCTTGAAAAGAGTTCTTTGCTCAGGAGACATCCTTCCCAGAGATATAGCCATATTCTATGTCAGTTATGCTTTTCACATGCTTTCAATACCCAGGACAGCCAGCACATTTCATCGGCTCTTCTACTGGGATATTTAGCCACCAGCCTGCTTACCAAAACCTAACAGCTACTGATTTCTAACTTTACTTGTACAGTATTTTAAACAGTCTTCACAGCATCTACCATTTATATTAGCATAGTACACATTCCTTGCTAACATGGGACAGAGGCAGGTTCTTGACAGCTCATTAAATGTGCTGGACTTGTGCAATACAGCTATCTGTGTGCTGTTTGTAGCACTGGGAATCCTGAAGGTACTTGAATATAAAACTGGCATACTTGACAGAGAAATATACAAAAATGTAATGGTAAGTGTAGGATAATACTCTTGTACACTGCAGAGATTTGTTCCTTGAATTGGTTTAATGAAATACTGATTGGCCAGAAGCTAGGCAGAAAGCAGAGGCAGGGCAACCAGACTAGAAGAATTTTGGGAAAAGAAAAGGCAGAACATAGTTGTCTGCCAGACTCAGAGGAAGAAAGTCTCTGAGAATGCTGCGCTAAACAAAAGTACCAAGTCAAGTGGCCAAACATGGACAAGAATCATGTGTTAGTTTAAGAGTAAGATTTAGCAAGTAATAAGCCTGAGCCATAGGCCAAACAGTTTATAGTTACTATAACCTGTTGTGTGATTATTTGGGACTGTGGGACTGGCTGGGTGGGACTGACTATAGGTAACCCCCACTGTATTAAAAAAACAAGTAGAAGAAGCCAGGAAGATGCTGCCTGAGGACTCAACAGCAAGTGAGCCTTCTGACAGGTCATTTCCCTTGGATAAAAAGAGGGAAGAGGATAATGATACCTATGACTTCACAACAGATTAGGTATAGCTGCTACAGATAGGTGTTAGAGTGTTTTGTGTAGTGGCCCAGATTGGTATGACACAAACTGTACATCTTGTGAATATGTATCATGTTATATACATTAAAACAAACTGCAAAGTGCTTAAATAAAACAACAAAAAACAAAGCCAAGTAAAAATAATTTAGAATCAGGAGGAAGGTATTTTGAATTCATCTGTTCGTGTTTTTAAGCGTAGGCAGAGGGACTGCTGAGAGGGCTTGGTGAGTAAACACTTGCTGTGCAGCCTGACCTGAGTCTGAGCCTCAGAACCCACAGCGAAGGAGAGAATGGACTCTTGAAAGCTGTCCGCAGATTTCCACATGAGCCGTGACACAAATGTGCCAAACACACACATTTTGCACCAACACACCCACATATACATACATACATAATGGATAACGTAAAAATGGATCTTCCTTGTGGAATAGTATTTTAGGGTATGTTACATCTGTTTATGTTGTGGAACATTTGTTTAGTGATGCAAAGATGTGTTGAATTCTTTTATGTTGCGTTTGTTTAACTCTGTGAAGCTGTGTTACTGTGTCTGTCTGATAAAGAGCTGAATGGCCAATAGCAAGGCAGGAGAAAGGATAGGAGGGGCTGGCAGGCAGAGAATAAATAGAAGAAGAACACTAGAGGGGCCGAAATAAGGTTGAGGAGCAAGAAAATAAGGAGATGCGGACCCTAGGGTCCAGCCACCCAGCCACCCAGTCAACCACAGAGTAAAAGTAAGATTTATAAAAGTATGAAAAGGTAAAAGTCCAGAAGCAACAGATAGATGGGATAAATCAAGTTTTAAAAACCTGGCTAGAAATAAGCCAAACTATGTACAGGCATTTACAAGTAATAACTCTCCATGTGTATTTATTTGGGAGCTGGGTGGTGTTCCCCAAAAGACTCAAAGTAAAAAACAAACAACTATTCTACCTATGCAAACTATGTCTCAGAGATGAGGAGGAGGGTTCTCCTGCTTCCAGTGTGCTCACAGTTCAGCTGTCGGGCTGCACTTTTCCATTTTCAACAGTCCAAGGTGATGACAAAATATCACCTTTGCTAGGGAAGCTTCCTCTGGCATCATATCCCCCAGGCATTTTGTCTGACTTATTCAACACAC
>PVIH01008664.1:0-28850 GCA_004025045.1 Sigmodon hispidus
CTGACTCCTCACACACTCCCATAGATCCTGACTCCTCCCCACACACTCCCATAGATCCTGACTCCTCCCCACACCTCCCATAGATCCTGGCTCCTCCCCACACCTCCCATAGATCCTGACTCCTCCAAAGTCCTTCCCTACAGCCTGTACCAGGCTTTTTCTTTTGGGCTACCAACCAGCTCCTAAATCATGACGAAGAGACTTATTAGTTATGAATGCTCAGCCTTAGCTTAGCTCTTTTCTGGCTAGCTGTTTTTAACTTAAAATTAACCTGTTTCTCTTTGTCTACCTTTTGCCTGGGGGTTTTTCCTTTCATCGCTTCTCCTGGCTGGCATCTCCCTTGCTCTCCTCCTCCTCCTCTTCCTCCTCTTCCTCCTTTCCCAAATCTTATTTCCTCCTCCCATTTACTCTCTCTCCCAGTCAGCCCCACCTCTCTCTCTCCGGCCCAGCTATTGGCTGTGTAGTTTTTTTATTAGACCAATCAGGTGCCTTAGGCAGGCAAGGTGAAACAGTAATACATTACATCACTAAACAAATGCAGCATCAACAGAAGTAACACACCCTACCCCAGTGACAGTAACACTCCACAACAACAGAGGAACGCTGTCCATCCATCCCTTCCTCCATCTCTTCTACTATTTGTTTTGTCTTTTTCTATTGCATATGTATTTATTAGTTTATCAACAAGATTTATACTAAGATATATATGGTATGTTTTATTTTTTTTTATTTTATTTTTTTATAATTTTAAACCTTATTTATTTATTTGCCTTGGTTATTTGCCTGGAACTGGAATTACAGACAGTTGTTAGCTGCCATGTGGGTGCTGAGAATCGAACCCGGGTCCTCTGGAAGAGCAGACGGTGCTCTTAACCGCTGAGCCATCTCTCCAGCCCCTATGGTATGTTTTAAAAGAGGTATATATTTAAAAGAATACACACACACACACACATATGAGATACGTAAAAATAGTCTAAAGCTCGACATGGTGGCACAGGCCTGGGACACCAGCATTTATAGGCTAATGCAGGAGGGTTCAAGCTCCACTGGATTTGGGCTACTCAGGAAGACCTGCCTCCAAACAGCAAGAGAGGGAGAGGGAAAGAAAGAGGGAGGGAGAGAGGGGAGATGGGGAGGGAGAGAGGAACAGAGGAGGAAGGGGATGGGGTGAAAGAAATGTGTACTCCTGGTGCTGGTGACAGAGTCCAGGCCTGCCACACACCAGGCAAGCGCCCTCCCACCCCTAGCTCAGGGACCAATTCTTGGCCATCTTTTCTGGCTTAAAAGGACATCCTGGAATGAGGATTTGCAGGAATGTACCCTTGGGGGATCAGACAGAGGGGCCTAGCCCGGTCTCTTGTCCAGGCCTGCCTGGCCCTCCTTGTCCTCAGGATTGCTTCTGGGGACAGAATGGTGGTACAGAAGGAACTGACAAGAACCGTGTTGGATCCTGACTGATAATTCTACCTGGTGTGAGCAGACTGCCAGCTCTGCCTGGGGCTGTCCATTCCTGCTCTGGAGGTTGGGAAACTGAACCCAGAAACAAATATCAAATGTTAGACTGAGTCGGTCATAGTTTTTTCCTTCCTTCTTCTTTCCTCTTTCCTTTCTTTCTTCTTCCTTTCTTCCTTCCCTCCCTCCTTCCCTTTCCTCCTCCCCCTCCCTCTCTCCCTCCTTCCCTCCCCTTTCCTTCCTTCTCTTTTTCCTCTGAGACAGGGTTTCTCTATGTAGCTCTGACTTCCTAGAACTCACTCTGTAGACCAGGCTGGCCTCAAACTCACAAAGATCCACCTGCCTCTGCCTCCCAAGTGCTGGGATTGAAGGTGTGCACCACCACTACTAAGGGCTATTGGGATATTTTTAGCATTTATTTTTCTTACGAAGAAAGGGTGGTAGAGAATGAAGAACTTCTTGCAATTCCAGCATACAGGACCTAAGAGGCAGAAAGATTTTGAATTCAAGACTAACTTGGGCTACAAAACAAGCTTCCATATCATATCTAAAAAGGAGCAGAACGGAGTAGGGTCAGAATTCACACCTGGGCAAAACCGGGGATAATAACAAATTCCTGAAATCCCAGCACTTAGAAGGCTGAGGTAGTAAGATTGTGAGAAGTTCTGGGCCAGCCTGATCTACATAGTAAATTATAGGCCAGCCTGGGCTGCATCATAAAGTCCAACTACAAAGTGAGACAGACAGACCTTGTTTTCAAAGCAAAACAATAACAAAAACAAGAAAAAAAATCTGTATCTAATTCCAATGCTCTTAAGAACCAAGTTCATGGTTGGAGAGAGAGCAAGCCAAGATCTGCCTCAGTTGCAGGCTTTTATATACTTCTGGGATGCACTTCCTTGTAAGTATGCTGTTTGGAAAGCTATGGACCGGAGCTCACTGTGTGGGAGCCTATTGTCTGTGCCACACACACACCCCCACCCCCGACCTGCAGTGCACACTGGCAGGGACTCCCCAGTGCCCTTCTTCTGCCCACTGGCCTCTCCTGGGGTGTCCACGTAGTCTACATTGTCATGCCAGATCAATGCTGAAGCAGCCTTGGTTCCAAGGTCTCCCTTGTCCAGAGATGCTGAACCCTTTCTAGCCAATGTCTAGTCAGGTCAGTTTCCTGAGTGCTTCTGGGGGAAAAAATGACTTCGCCTTTCAGTGGGACAGATGGTGAGATGCCTCCTGATGCTTATTTTTCTTGTGAATTTTGTTGCACGATGATGTGATGTCTGCGGTGGTGGCGGCCATCTTGCAGCCCTGAAGTGAGCTAACCAAGAATAAGACAGCCAGCTGAGGAGAAGGAAAGAGGAAATGACCTGGATCCTTGATGATGCTGGGCCTCAGGGTCAACTTATCTTGAAACAACCCTTTCTCTGGACTTAATGTTCTGTGAGAAAATATGCTTTTCTTATTGTCCAAGGATATTGGATAGACATCTCCTGTTTCTTGTCATCAAAAGACATCTGAGGCCTCAGATAGAAACAGGAGAAACCACCCAAAGCTCAGGGATGCCCACCAGAGCAGAACCATGTCAGATGAGGGAAATCAGATTCTCTCACCAAGGGAGGCCTTGAGCAATCCTCCTACAGAGGGGAAGAAAGCCCCCCAGCTTGAGTCAGTACCCAGAATTTCCTTCATTCCATTAGAGGGGCCAACACCCTGTTTTGACTCCTATTTCCTATAGTGTGGGCAGAGGAGAAGGCTGGGGGTTAAGGAAACTGGCTTCATTCACTCAGTCAGGATAGGAAACAGATGCTCTGGAACCCTGCTGGGCCCAGGCTCAGTCTGGACAGAGGTGGGTCTGTTCTCAGCTCTGACCCACCCGGCAAGCCCGGTCCCCACGTTAAGGTCCAAATGTGGCTACTTCCCATGTTTTAATGATCCTTTGGATCCAGTGACATTTAGCCTTAACTTAACCTCAGACTTAGCAAGTCACTAGGGAAAGGACTCAGAGTAAACTGAGGGACATTGTGACAAGACCTGGTTGCTGAAGAAAGGAGCGTAGATCTGGGAACTGGACCAGACAGCTTCAGATGAGGCCTGCTGTCACCAGTGTTGAGCTCCTAAGCTCCGGTTCAGTCGCCGACTGCTGTGTAACTAGCTGCCACAGACTTAGTAGCTAGAGGCCTGGGCATGTAGCTCAGTTGGTAAATAGTTTGCCTAACATGCCCCCAGGATTGTTCAAACACCAGGATTAATGAAATCAGGCACAGTGGTACATGGGTAATCTAGTCTTTGAACAGTGGAGGCAGAAAGGGCAGAAGTTCAAGGCTGGAACTGGAGAGATGGCTTGGTGTATAAAAAGCATTTGCTGCAGGGCCTGGTAATGGAGCTTGCTCCCTGGAACCCATGTGATGGATGGAGCCAAGTCTTGCAAATTGTTCTCTGCTCTCTCTCTCCCCATACTCTCTCTCTCTCTCTCTCTCTCTCTCTCTCTCTCTCTCTCTCTCTCTCTCTCTCTCTCTCTCTCGTGCACAAGCTGGGTGCTGTATGCCTTTAACCCCAGCACTCAGGAGGCAGAGGCAGGTGGATCTCTCTGAGTTCCAGGCCATCCAAGGCTGCATAGCCAGACCTTGTTTCAAAACAATAGCAACAAACCACACATATGTGCAACTGATAAATATTGTGGGGTTTTGTTTTGTTTTGCTAAAGCACTATGGGGCTGGAGAAATGGCTCAATGGTTAAGAGCACTGGCTACTCTTCGAGAGGACCCAGATTCAATTCCCAGCACCCACAAAGGAGTTTACAACCACTTAAAACTCCAGTTTCAGGGGATCTGAAGTCCTCTTCAGATGTGGTGTGCAGATATACATTCAAGCAAAAACTCAATACATAATAAATAATAAATAAATAAATAAAATCTTTTTTTTTTTTTTTTTAAATCTGAGACACAATTTCACTATATAGTTCTACCTGTCCTAGAAGTCACTGTGTAGACCAGGCTAGCCTTGAACTCACAGAGATCTACCTTCCTCTATCTACCAAGCACTGTAATTAAAGGCATGTGCCACTATTTCCAGCAAAATCAATAAATCTTTTAAAAAAAGATTCTCAGCTACATTTGAGGACAGTCTAGAATACATGAGACTCTGTTTCCAAAATAAACAAAATAAAATGAATAAAATAATAAATAATAAACCCAGTTACTTAAAAGAGGTGCTCATTAGTTCATCATTCTGGCATTTAGATAGGGGTTGGGGGTCAGGTAGTCCAGCTTGTATATGGGAGTGTGCCCCAGAAAGTCTGACCGGGCAGTGGGGGGTAAGCCCCTGTTCCCAGTCTCTCTCCCTTCCTTCTGTTTTTCCTCAGCCAAGGGTAGATGGAAGGGGTAGAATGTGTGGAAGATGAGAACAGTCTAGGCCAGGAGTCAGCACTGCTCGGTCACCCTAGCTGCTGAGAAACACTCACATGTCACTGTGGTGATTCCCAGAGGATATCCAGGCTCTTGCATTTAAAACTATTGCTGGGCCAGGCCTGTAACCTCAGCTCTCAGGGGGGCTTAAAAGTTCAAGGACTGCCTGGGCTAACGAGTGAGCTAAAGTGTGGAAAACTTAGGGAGACCCTGCCTCAAAATCAAAAGGGAAAATAAGGCCACTGGAACAGATGTCAGGCTCTGGTGTCCCCCTCCAACATCACCAACCAACCAAACCAATCCGGGCCATTGGCACTCATAAAGTGAAGGGTGGTAGCTGGGTGGTGGCCATGTCTTTGGTCTCAGCACTAGGGAGGCAGAGGCAGGCGGATCTCCGGGAGCACAAGGCCAGCCTGGTTACAGAGCAAGTTCCAGGACAGCTAGGAGAAACTCTGTCTCAGAAAACAAAAACAAACAGACAAAAAACAAACAAAAATTCCTCCCTCCCTCCCCTCCCCACTTTGCTTTCTTGAGTTTCATGGGACCAAGCCCGGCTCTGAAGTTGGTGTGTAACTAAAGATGATATTGAGTGAACTTCTAATCCTCCTGCCTCAGCCTTCAAGTGCTTAGACTGTAATTGCATGTTACCATAAGAATATTTAAAAACTGTATGTGTGTGCATTTGTATGTTTGTGTGAGCATGTGTCTGAGTGTGTGAAGGTGTATGGTAGTGTGTGGTATGTGTGAGCTTGTGTGTGTGAGTGTATGTGATTGTGTATACATGTATGAGTATATATGTAGTATGTGTGTGAGAATGCTTATGTGTGTATGTGAGTGTGTGTGTACGAGTACATACATGGTGTGTATATGTGAGCATGCGTGTAAATATATGTGTGTATGTGAGTGCATATATATATAAATATGAGTGTGTATGTAGTGTGTGTATGTGCTAACATGTTTGTGTGTGTATGAGTATATGATATATATGTGAACATGTGTGTGAGTGTATATATGTGAGCATGTGTGTGTGAATATATGGTATGTATATGTGAGTACATGTGTTTGTGTGTGTGTGAGTGTGTTTGTATGCATGTGTATGAGAGTATGAGTGTGTGTGGTGTATGTATTTGTGTGTGTGAGTATGTATGTGAGTGTGTGGTGTGTGTGTATTTGTGTGTGGGTCTAGCTTTACACTCTGCAGACTGAGTGGCTGACATCACTTTTGCCACATTCTGTTTGTCGCAACAGGTCACAGGGCAGCCCTGAGCCTCATAGTGGGATGGGCTGAGGGAGGAGAGCAGATTCTGAGAAAGAAGGAGCCTTCTTCACAGAGAGGGGAGGAAGGCTGGGACAGCCCAGTCACCAAGGTCATGACCTGTGTGATCTTCAGGCTTCTTCTCTGTAAAATGGAAACATTTCTCCTCACCTCCTGGAGGTGCAGTGTCTCAAGGTAAAGAAGTGTTGGGGATAATAATTTTCAGAGCAGCGATGCCTTCTTCAGGCTTGGTTCTGCTCCCATCCTCCAACGTGGCTTTACTGATGCTTCCGTTTGTGGTCCCACATATCTATTCGTCCATCTGTCTGTCCATCTGTTCTTCCACCCACTCACCCACCCACTCATCCATCCATCCATCCACCCATCCACTCACCCATCCATCCATCCATCTATCCATCCATCCATCCATCTATCCAATAGCTCTTAGATGCTTTGACCCCGGTGCCGTTCCAGAGGCCAGGGATCATAGCAGACACCATCACCATCTCTGCTGTCCCAGAAGCAGTCTGTAGGCAGTAAGGGCTGGGGCGAAGTGAGCAAAGGAGGAAAAAACATGGAGCTACAGTTGACTGATGTGGCGTGGACATCTTGCTCAGAGATTGTCCTTTCAGCCAGTCTTAGAGGAGGAGCCAGGAGGGTGACCTAGGCGCTGGGAGACCACTGGGCTCTCAGGAGGCCGGGAGAGGAAAGGAAAGGGCTGGGACAGACTACAGGCTTAGAGGAACATCCTCCCTACACCCCGTGTGGCTCCTCCTCTAGGGTGTTGAAATATTACCTTCACAATTAGACTGCATGGACCATCTGGTGCTGCTGCTCTGGTCTCTGCCCCGCTAGACTGTATCTAACATAAACAGGGTCTGAGTGTAGGTCACATCACTGCTTCCTGGCTTCCCCAGGTACCTAGAAGCTTGTCGGGTCACACAAGGTTTTCCAGAATCTGCTGCTGTCTAGACAAGAGACGTGAGGAGAGAGCACCCAATGAAGAAATGAAGGCTCTCCCTCCCCAAAGCCCTGGCTAGGCTTCAGACGGGACAAAGACTGACGAGCATACTACCCTGTGCAGACATGCTGGTGCCCAGCTATGAACCCTACGGAGGTGACACCACCCACCCCGCCCCAGCCCGCCTCTTTGCATGTAGTTTGGAGCCCCTGCTGCAGACTAGAGACAGAATGTCCTGTTCTCTGAGGCTGGGGTGTAGGTGGGGGTGAAAGCAGATCCTGCCCCCCACATACACAGCAGCCCCTCCTCCTTCTCTTTCTGCACATCCCAGCATGCACGTGTGGACAGACAACCACCATGGCCTGGTAGACTTTAGACGTAGGTCTACCACTCTGCACTCTACCCTGCCAAGGACAGGGAGGTGGAGGAAGTGGTAAAGGCACTTCCTGCCTCTGAACTTCCACCTCTGGTTCTTGGTGCCTCGCAGAGGGCACCCGGCTGTTTATCAGTTTTTGTCTTGGGGGAAGCATGGTTCTTTCGCCTTCTCATGTCAAAACCACTTCCCCATGGGCCAGCTTCCAAACTCAGCCCTCAGTGGGGCCCCGCTTGCCTACTCCATGTTCAACAGAGGCACTCATGGTGGCCAGGCTTGCTCATACTCAGAAATCTGCCAGGTTTTGAGAAATCTATCTACTTCAATCCACCCCAGGCTGCAGTGCCTATTCCAGGCTTCCTGGTTTTGAGGGGGGGAACTTTGGAAACAGGGTCCAGGTTCAGTGCCAGCTCTGTAGGTCTCTTATTTTTCTTTGCAGAGCTCTATGAATTCCTTTGACGTCCTCTGAGCAAGGTGTGTGGTTAGCAAAGGCAGGCTGCCCTTGTTAGGGTTTCTTGCCTCAGAAGGGACCAGCCACGACCTGTCAGCTCTGGCCTAGTAGCCCCAGCCAGGACACTGGGGCTCCATGCAGACTCTAGCACCCCATGTTCCTGCTGCTTCAGGAGTGAGAACCTGGGAGGGGAATCACATTCTCCATCTCCAGTCATCTGTGGGCCAGGAACCCTTTACAAATCTCTTGAGCCAGCCTCAGGCTGGTCCGGCTACCGTGGCGCCAGCCCCTCCAGGTCTCTGCTCTGCCTCTCTTCTGTTGCCTAGTACCCTGCAGCCTTTACTCCTGTGAGGGGTCTGAGAATCCCCACAGCACGGGTGATACCAAGTGACCCTAATCTAACTGTCACTTCTTGCCTCCAACACCTGGGCATACTGTTTCCATCTTCTTGCCCTGGATCCTGGGATCCAAACCTCAGAGGGTAGGTAGCTCTTTCCAAAAGCAGAAGAAAGAGAGACAGGATGCAGCCTAAGTGCCCAGCCCTGAGGAAGTCAGAGCTGGGCTGTGGTAAGACAGTTCCAGGGCCTCACGCATCTGCTGCCTGGCTCCTATCCTGCTGATGTCATGGAGAATGCCACCCTAACCCTGATGGCAGGGCACCAGGTGGCAGTGACTGAGACTCTAGATGACAAGTGGGCCCATAGTTACCCAGCTTAATCAGTGCTACCCTCCTCTAAGGACCACCCTAGGAAAGACTGTTTAGCATCCACAGTGGGCTGGACAATCTCATAGCCACACCTTCATATGAGTCTCCATGTCACCCTATAAAGGTGAGGAAGCCATTTCAATGAAGCTAGGGAACCTGTCTGAGATGACACAGCATATAGACCTGCCATATTGCCTGCCCGCTCTGGTTCCTGCTGGTTGGAGTGTATGGAGGGGTGGGGGACTTCATTCATCCTGGAGGAGTCCTCAGAGGGCCTCCTGTTTATTAAAAAGGAAGCAAATGCCCCAGGCCATGCCATGGGCTCCTGGCAGTACCTCACTGGGGTGGAGAATGTTTCTTGGCAAGGAAACCTGATGGGAGGGGATTTGCTGGGAAAGCTCCTTCATCACTACCCCCAGGGCTCACCTCAGACAGCCCCGGCAGCAGCAGGGCCTGCTACCATCTGCCTGGCTTCTACTGTTACCTACAGTGTTTGGTTCAGTTTGCTTTCTTCAGTATTGGTGAATGCTCAGGGCCTCTCACATGCTAGGCAAGTAAGTGCTCACACTCCGCCATTAAATAATATTTCCTCAGTCTTTTTTGTTTGGTTGTTTTCCTGATATTTGTTGTTGTTGCTTTTTCTTTTGAGGCAGGGGTCTCACTGTGTAATCCTGGCTAGCCCAGAATTTGTGTTCCATGTTTTGCCGGCCTCAAACATGCAGATATCTGGTGGCCTCTGCCTCCTGAGTGCAGGGATTAATGCTGGAAGCCACCATACACCACATCCCAGCTCTTCCATATGTTTTCACTTGGATACAAGTTCTCCATAGATTGCCCAGGCTGGCCTTGAACTCACTCTCTAGCCCTGGCACTACCTGAACTTTTCATTGTCTTCCCTTAGCTTCCCAGGTAGCTAAAATCACAGGGCTGCCTACTTAATTTGTATTCCCCAGCTAGAACATGACCCTCAGATGTCCTAGACTGCCTGGTCCCTTGCTTTGAAGAGCTCCTAGCACGATCTCAATTGTTCTTTCATGGGATGGATGAGCGAATGACTGAAGAAAGTTAGACCAGGGGAGAAGGCTAAGTGGAGGAAAGTTCAGTGGGAGAGCATTCTAAAGGCAAGCCAAATAGATAATTCTAGACAGCACAGGGAAACAAGAAGTACTTTTTAAAAAGAGAAGGAACAGGGCCACCACGTATAGTCACATGATCTGACAACAGAAACCTGGGGGATGAACAGTGTCTCCTGCAGTTTTCAATTTGGGCACCAGTAGGCTTTTACCCCAGCAGGTTCTGAGGTAGTACGAATGCATGGATTGGGGGCAGGCTTAGGGGTGTCTTCCGCAGGAGGAACAGGCTGTACGCTCCATGAGGCTGCCACGTGGTCTTGGTTAGGAGTTTGCTATCTGGTAGTGTCTCCAAAGACGTTTGTTCAACCCAGGGGGAGCAACTGGTGTGCTAAGCGATCTCTGGTACCTGCTGTGCTCAGTGGGTGGGTAGGGAAATCACCCAGCACACCCCATAGACACCCACCAAACGCTGGGGACTAAGATAATGGCAACCGCTGTGGGGAGGGTTGTTTCCTGAGGTGGTAGAGTGCCGGAGGCTGGGGACACTGTGTTCTGAGGTCTCACCAAACAGAGGCCTCCGTGGCGACCTGTCACAGCTGCAGGAGCTGCCCCGCCCCCTCCCAGTCCTCCCGACTGGGCACAACAACAATGGCCTGGTGGCTGTGGCTGTCCCTGATGAGTCACCTTGCCCACAGCGAACCTGGCTGGCGATGTTATCAGTAGCCTTGCTTGCTTCATTCCTGGGTGACATCACCCACCTCTGTCTTCTCCTTCTCGGCACTATAGCCTAATGCCCTGGCACATCCTGGGGGCATTGGCCTGTAAGACTTCCCAGAAGCCACGAGGGCAGTTCACAGAGGCATTTAGAGGCTCAGTCCCTGGCCTCAAGAGGTTCAGCTTCTTATTCCTGGTTTTGCTGTACAGGTCCCCAGTCTACGTAGAGGGATATGCTACCAAAAGGGAGTCAGGTGCAGTGGGTCCTCTTTCGCACCTCCTTCCTTAGCTAGATATCTCCTAGGAAGGATGTGCAATTGTATTCTTGGATAGAAGCTCTGAATTCTACATCTGTGGCCTGTGCCTAGGCTCCCCATGTTATGTCCATTACTGGCCTTGGAGCTTCTGGGATGGAATCCCTGGGCCTCCCAGGCCCAGACTGTGGCACCCTGATGGCTTTTGTGTGCATTTGCATCATCATTCACCTGGGTCCCATTGTTGCTTCTTGGGAGCCGAGGTCAAGCCTACATCCCTGTCACTGTTCTCAATGCTGACCTGTGGTCCGTGCCATATGGAAGGTGCCGGAGGGTCAGTAGAGCAGCACAAGGGTAACCAGGACCACTCGGGGCTCCGTTGCAGAGGCAGGATGGAAGGGTGGGCCCACACCCATCTCCCTTGTCCTTCAAGCTCTACCCCTGAAGGAGGCTAGAACTTCCTAAGAGGCTGCCCCCGCTTGCCAGGAGGCTGCCCTAGCTTGGTAGGCCAAGGAGGCAGAGGGAAGGGAACATGAGCGGATAGGCAAGGAGAAATGAGAAATATCATCCCACCGAGCTGCCCTCTGGGACCCCATGAGACAGCTCCTCAAGTATAGGCTTTAAAAAAGCATTCACTTTTCTTCTATCTGACAAAAATAAAGAAAAGAAAAATAAAAATCATTCTTTAGACAGAAAGAACTAAGGTCACGTCTTTACCATCAGTTGAGAAACAGAGCCCAAGAGAAGTGGTGCGCTAGAGCCAGATCCTCCCCACCCAGCACCATCTCCTTCCTCCTACCTCTCCTGGGGCGATGACCCCACTCACGGTAGCTTCTCTGACTCCAGCACTTGCTTGTCACAAAGAGCCACTGCTAAGCAAGCATTATGATAATGGAGAGGTTGAGTCCTAGGCACAGGAGGAGGGTATCAGGAAGAGTTTCCAAGAAGAAGAAGAAGAAGAAGAAGAAGAAGAAGAAGAAGAAGAAGAAGAAGAAGAAGAAGAAGAAGAAGGAGAAGAAGAAGCCAATCTACTACTCCTTAGTTGGGTTAAAGCCCGCTGAGTAGGCCAGAGCTCTTGGGTCCCCTTTCTGCCCTGAGCTGAATTCTCACTAATGCTGCTGGAGAGGTGCATGCCTTCCAATTTTGTCATCATTGCTGACCTCTGCCTGTGGTCTGCTTAGACCTCCAGATCCCTTTTCAAGTTCCAGAGGGCAGCCTAGCCA
Organism: Sigmodon hispidus; assembly: GCA_004025045.1. Taxonomy (NCBI): domain Eukaryota; kingdom Metazoa; phylum Chordata; class Mammalia; order Rodentia; family Cricetidae; genus Sigmodon; species Sigmodon hispidus. The sequence continues at coordinate 11,864 of PVIH01008664.1, forward strand.
GGTCTCCTGGGGGTTCCTACTCTTGAACTTTCTTCCTTGGCTGCAGACCCGGTTCCAATTCTACTCAACTCTGATTGTCTTTGTTGGAGAGAGAACACCCTGGCTTTGCCTGGTCCTTTGAATTCATTTCCCTCCTGTAGGAAATGAAAACAAACATTTTGGGGTGTGTGTGTGTGTGTGTGTGTGTGTGTGTGTGTGCGCGCACACACACACACACATGCCATGGGGGCAGTGTGGAGGTCAGGGACAACTTGTATGACTTGGGTCTTTCCTTCTACCGTGTGGATTCTGGGGCTCAAACTCAGGTGTTAGGCTTGGCAGCCAGTGCCGTCATTCACTGTACCACCCTCAGCAGCCCAGCCCGCTTTATCCCTGTGTTCATTGCTCTCCACAGCTTTCAGAGTCCACACATTTTATTCGCATCTTCCAGATTGAAAATAGCAATCTCTTTTCAGCTCATCCCTCGACTTGGTTGTTAGGTCTTAGTTCAAAATCACATTCCTCCCTTACCCAAGCTAGCAGCCGTCACTCCTGGACCCACCTTCCATCTGCCATATTTGGTTAGCTATATTATTTTGTGTGTGTGTGGGGGGGGTGGGACAGACGACGACAATGTCTCAAGGTCTGTGTGTCAGCCTCCCCAGAGCTGGGGTTATAGGCCCAATTAACCATCTCTTCAGACAATTTAATATCTATCTTTTTCTCCTACCATACTGGGGATTGAACCCAGAGTCCTACACATTAGGCAAGTGCCCTATGAATGAGTGACACTCATAGCCCCCTTTTGTTGTGGTAGTTTTGTCTGTTGGTTTAATTTTCATGTAGCCCAGGCTAGCCTAGAACTTATGATCCCCTCACCTCCCAAGTAAGAAAAAAAAAAAAAAGGTGTGTGTTACTAGGCCCTACTCCCCTGTCCTCCCCTGGTCAGTATCTATGACGACTGCTCAGTGGAACCCAGTTAGTCTTCTGGCATCTCTTGCCCAGGTACCCATTGCCCTGGCAGCTCCTTTTTTTCCTAGCCAGTCTCTGATGTTGCTGGGCACAGGCAAGTCGGGTGCACAGTGAAATGGCTGGTGTGAACTGATTCTTTGCTTTTGTTCAGGCTGCTGGATAAGCATAGATACCCAAGGCTTGCCCCCCTCCAGGACTCTACTTCCGACTAGAGACAGCCAGCTGGCCTGATAGGCTCCTTCCTTGGGTTTCCAGAAGGTCCTACCCTCTCCCTTTCATCCCCAGTGACACCCTCCTCAGCCACAAACTCATCATGACCTTGGCCACACACCAGGCACCACTCTCTTTACCTAAACTCCTAGGCCCACCAAGAGCATGGGGATCACAGGTAAGGGCCGTGCAGACCAAGTATACTGGTTCCCTACTGGGAACCTCAGAGCAAGCTTCCAAGACCACTTTAACAGAGCCTTCATTTTCTCATCTGTCAAATGGGCTTGGAGTCACACCTGCTTCTCAGATAGGTACCAGACATGGTACCCAGCAGTCACAGGGGTGTCAGTAACATCACTGTGGCATCCATGGCTCATTGTCATTAATTCTAGCAGTTGGGAGAGAGTGCAGACAGGACAGTGCCCTGCCACTCTCTGCTCTATGCTGGTCACACCCTGCTCCAACAGCCTTGGGCCTGGGCATGCACTTCTTCTCCTTGGCCAGCACTTCCTTCCAGGATGTGAGGTTATCCACACTATCCTGCAGCATGCAGTGTCAGCCTGAGAACAGGATAGGCTGTTGCTGCTGTGGATTGCCAACCAGGCCTAAAGGTTGTCCCAAGCACATAGGAAGCATGCTGGTTAAGCTGCATCTGCTGCAGGCTTTTGTGTCTCCCGTGAATTTTGCAGTCCACAATCAACACAGTTGCTTCTCCTTCAGATGAGGGGGGAAGAATGGACGAGCCTGGGAAGCTGTGAGGAGGCAGACACCCTACAGAGCACAGGCTAGCAAGCTCCCTGGGGTGGAGAATGGCTAGCAGCCTTGAGGCCTTACCACGTGGCTGCCTCTTCTCACCCCAGCCTGGGCTTGTGTGCCTGAGTCCACAGCGCCCCCTGCTGGCAAGTTCTTCCAGAAGCTCCCTGTGGGCAGCCTGTACCCTACATTCCTCCACTGTGACCCCCAGTAGGAGTCTCACCCTTTGGAAGCTCACTTTGAGTCAAGAGTGCACCTAGGCAGCAGGAAGTCCAGGCTGGGGAGGGTGTTGGGGAAGCCAGGCTCCCAAGACATCTTTGAAATCTCTGCAAGTCCAGAAGTTGTCCTTTGATGGGGTCTTGGGCCTTCTTTACCCTAAGCCTACATGGACTGGGAGACACATTAGACAGAGTCAGGCTTGCCTACCCTGGGCCTGCCACTCACCAGAGGCAGGTGGTCTTCAGCCACGCCCGTGAGTCTGCTCTGTCAGGCTCCTGACAGCAGGGCTTGTATCACTCGCCTGTGGGAAGCTGGTAAACTCATCCCCACCATGAGCACCATTTACTGCTCTTGTGTCTGCCTCCACACTATTTCTTTCCAAGATACCTGTATCTGGACAAATAAATTTCCCCCTAGATAGCTCCAGGTTTAAGTGATTTTCTCTGGCTCCAGGCTTTTTCATGACTTCACATACATATACTGTGGTCCTGAGCGCACACACCCATCCCATTCTTCCTGGACTTCTGTGAGTGTTCAGGAGACAGATCATACATGTTGTTTTGTTTTAGACATGGTCTCATATAGCCCAGGCTAGCCTCACATTTACTATGTAACCCAAGCTAGGCTTGAACTTACCGTCTCAGCTTTACAGGGCCTGTGACTGAAGTCATTTTAAAATCAGCTGTGCTCACCTGGGTGTGGTTTTGCCCCTGGGGCATATTGATAATGTAGGGGGTCAGGATGGAGGAATGGGTATCACTGGCATCTTAAAAATCACTGTCAGGGATGCAGTAACTGTCCTATAGGGCACAGAGAATAGTGCCCAGGTTATGAAGGCTGATCAAAATGAATCCCGATTTGGTATTATTATAGTGACCAAGAAGGGCGGTGGGTCCCACAGGAGAGGTGATCACTTCTCTGAGACGACAAACCAAGGGCTCTAGCAGAGTCTTCTCTGTCCTTTATGTCCTGGGTGTCCCCGAAATACTTTCCTGCTCTGATAGGGTCTGTGCAATTGGAGGTGAGCCTGAGCCAAGGAGAATTCAGACCTGAATTAGAGTCCTTGAGGTAATGTAGCCAGCCCCTGGGGAGCAGAGAGTGAGGCCCCGTCTATAAATGGGGATGGAGTGACCCCTTTTAGTCCCCATGGGCTGAAGTCCTGAACTGTCCCAGTGTGCTAAGTATTTCTGTCTGCTGATGGGCGGGACACCTATTCTCAGTCCCACAGCCAGATGTGGGAGGTGGTTATGGCTCTAACTGCCCTCCTGGGAAACAGCTGTCAGGACAAGAATGCTTTGACAGGCCCATCAAAGCTGCTTGTATGTCTCCTGGGAGCTGACTGGGTGGGTGGGACAGAGCAAGCCTTCAGCCAGGAACAGCTGTTGGCCAGGCCCCAGTGAAGCAGTGGAGGCCACAGGAGGCGTCCCCTTTAGCTGGGGTTAGGAATGTCCCAGAAACTAGTCACCCAAACACAGCCTCCCTCTGCTTAATTCTGGATGAGCTTGTGCAATCCAAGATTCTTGGTGTTCACATGGAGGCCTCTGTCTCCTGTGGAGAACTCTGTGGGTGCCTGGCTCCCATTCTCTGTGGGTAGGACTCCAAAGGAGGGGAAGGAAGGGGAGGGCTCTGAGAGGCGCTCTTGCCCTCTCAAGCCTTGGAGATGCCTCACACAGACCTTTCCTTTTAAAGTACCATCTCCAAGTCCACACCCAGGGCCAAACCTGATTATACAAAGGATAGGTAGGGCTTTGAGGAGGATGGGAAGCCACTTCCCTGGAACTCCACTGTTCCCATATTCTCCACAGCTAAGCCCTACCCACAGCATCTCCCGAAGGCTAGGAGTATTCATGTACTAGGAACAAGCCCAGTATTCTTGGATCTTACTCCATGGCATTGTGGGTCAGGGTATGTTCTGGAGTCAGCCCTGGAGCCAGATGCTGCAATATACAGGAAATAAGACCTTTAATTCCCCGAAGCCTTCATTTGCTCATCCATGAATGGGTTAGTGGCACTTCTTCAGACACTGTTCTAGGTTGATGGGAAAGTTGGAGAGAAGGTGATAGAAGGTTTTAGCATAGGGGTGTGTGTGTGTGTGTGTGTGTGTGTGTGTGTGTGTGTGTAGTTGGTGCTCAATAAATGCTGGCAAATGTGGATTTTGCTGCTGTGATAGTGACCATTGCTACTGATATAATCTTCACAGTTGCCATTTTGGTTCCTAGAATAAAGTTTTAAGGCAATCTGTTGCTTTAGCATAGAGTGTAAGCAAGGATCTTTTTCTGGGAGCCCTCAAGTTGGGAGAAATGTGTCCCTCAAAAAAGCTTCAGGCATTTTAGGTTTATGACAGTAAGTGTGAGGTGTTCTGGGCTCCTGTCACCTTCAGGGACTGTGTATCAGTGTGTGTAGCTAAATGACTGCAGTTTGTGATCTCTGTGTGTGTGTGTGTGTGTGTGTGTGTGTGTGTGTGTGAGAGAGAGAGAGAGAGAGAGAGAGAGAGAGAGAGAGAGAGAGAGAAGTGTAAATGTGGAGGTAGATGTGTACACACGGTGGGGGGTGTCTCATCATGGGTGTTGGTGTGGGCCATGAGGACCCAGGTGTCACCTTCATGAAATGGTGCTGCTCTGTCTGCCTCTAAGAATCTGATGGCCTCAGTCTCCTTCAATGAGGTTGTCTCCACATGTGCTGTGTGTGTGGCTGGAGGACCCAGCCTTTGGGTCCTTTCTGACAGAGTCCTTGAGGGTCTTGTGGGAATGTCAGTGGAGTGAATGGCCCTGGATTAGAGAGCCACACAAGCCTGCCCACCCAAGGAGCACTGAGCTTAGAGTCTGCTCTGGCTTTGGAAGCATTCCCACCCACCACCCACCCCCGCTGCCCCAGTCTTTTTTTTTTTACAGACAGGGTTTCTCTGTAGTCTTTGCTGTCATGGAACTCCCTCTGTGGACCAGGCTGGCCTGAATCTGCTGAGATTAAAAACATGCTCCTCCATACCTGGCTGGAATTTCATTTTAAGAGAAAGCAGCTGACTTCATTTCCTAAGCATCTACACTCTGTGCATCTTTAAACCCCATGAAAACTGTATGGGGTGTTCCAGTTACTCTACCTCCTTGTCAACACTTGGTATTGTCAATGTTTTCTTGAGTTTGGCTCTTCTAAATGATTCCCTACGCTTGCCTGCCTCACTGAGGCTTTCTTCTGAGGCAACCCCTAAGGAGTAGGGTTCAGACAGACACCACATGACTTTTATTTTCAGTATAGACATGTCTTGAATCTTACAGGGAGATATTTATATTAAAAAGTTATTATTTGATGCGAATCTATACAACTGGGTATTTCTGCTTAACCAAGTGAGATAAGGGGCTCATGGAGTAGAGAGACTCAAGCTGTGCTTTACCCAGAGACAGCCAACCCAGATCACCCCCATTCTGTTTATTCTTGTTGCTGTGTATCCTGAGGCTCAGTCTGGGTGTGGCTCACACTGAGGCTGCCAGCCTCTACTTGGTACATTCACGTAATCTAACTCCACAAACCCAACAGTGGTTGGGGTAGTTCCTGAAAGTTCTGGAAGCAGCCTGGCCTGGTTTGCAAATACTATGAGATACTGTTGTTAGTGAATTGAATGCACATTTGTGCCAAGGCAGTGTTACATAATAGTTCTCAGCTCTCAAAGGCTTGTCATCCATCAAGAGAGCATCAGAAATGCAAAGCTGCCGGAGGGAGGACACTTCTAGGGTGTGTGTATGAGTGTGAGAATCCTAGCACTTGACCTTGACCTCTGTGTACCCTGGACCCTATGGGATCTGGGGAAAGTTGTGGGTCCTTCTCCAAGTAAAATTTCAAACACACAGCACTAAATCAAAACTGTGAATCAACCAATGCGTATGGAGGTGCTTCTTAAAAAGGTTTATCTTTAGTTTTATTTTTGTGTGCATGAGTGTTTTTCCTGCATGTATGCCTGTGTGCTATATGCATGCAGTGCCCGTGGAGCCGAGAAGACCGAATGGAATCCCCTGGGAGTGGCATTGCAGATGTTGATGAGTGCTGGGAATTGAACCCATGTCCTCTGCAAGGGCCATCTCTCCAGCCTCTGTCCCCTGAGGTGCTTCTTGGGTAATGCTTTACAATTTACTTATTTTTAATTGTGTGTGTGTGTGTGTGTGTGTGTGTGTGTGTGTGTGTGCTATGACACTCGTGGAGGTAGTGGGCAGCTTAAGGGAGCTGGTTCTCTTCTATCCTATGGCTCCCAGGAACTAAACTCAGTCCATCAGATTTGCACCTGCATCAGGCAGTTCCCTTTACCCAGTGAGCCGGGCAGAGGCTAGCACTTGGGAGTCAGCTCTCTTCCGCCATCCATCTTGTTGCAGGGGTTCTCTTATTTCTGCTGATGCTTTCTGTTATCTGGGCCAAGGGCCCAGCCCACACACTTCCAGGTGATTCTCTACCTCCCATCTCATCAGAGCGGTGCTGAGGTCTCAGACTTGAGCCTTTCACCCAGCTTTTAGGAAGACTGCCTGCCGGTTCCAACTCGGGTTACCAGGCTCATGGCACGCCATCACCTATGGAGCCATCTCCCCTGTCCTTCAGCAGTACTTAATCAGCGGTTGTTTTACAGTGATGTGTATATATAGCATTTTCCAAAGATCTACAAGTCTAAAGTGATCTAAACAGTGTCTGCTGGCTTCTGGTGGCACAGTCTCAGTATCTGTCACTACTGTCCATCTTCCCTACACCTAGAGAGGAAGTGTAGACTTTCAGTAAAAGGCTAGAAGGCGCGCGCGCGCACACACACACACACACACACATGCACGCACGCATGCACGCACGCACGCACACAAGCACGTGCACCCCTACCCCCATGCTCTAGTTCAAATTCATGAAGCTCTGCATTCTCTTCACAGAATTCTGAGGACTGGCAGCTCTGGATCCTGGGTAAGAGAGGAGAGGGGAGCGGGTCCATGCTGAAATACGGAGGGGGAAGGGTGGCCTGAAGGCATGGATCAGTGTATGGGTGCTGGAAACCCATAGTCTGCCTTCACCAGCACTGGCCGATCTGCTGCAGTGGGCTCTAAGCTAAAACTGTGCCTTTCCAAGCTCTTGTCCTGCAGTGTGGGATTATGTGGGGCTCCACTGCTCTCCCTCAGATCCTGCCCGGCATCCCTGCAGTTGGGACCTGTGGTATAGAAAGACAGGAGTGGAGGGCTCTTACAGTGTGCCAGACCCAGGCAGGCTGAAGTGCCCCCCTTTTCTGGAAGGGAGAGAGAAGGAGGCACGGAAGGAGAAGACTTTGGGCGGGGCAGCCCTGGGTTTGCCCTGAAGGGGAGGCAGAACAGGATGAGCTGCACCAGAGAGGAAGCTACAAGGAAGTTTCTGGAAATCTGTGCCTCTAGCCTGTTTCCTGAACTTCTCCCTTTGGGGTCCTCCCACCAGGAAGCAGAATCTAATTTCCTCTTTTCTTTCCTTCCCCCCTCCTGCCCTCCCTCCCTCCTTCCCGACCCCCTCCCTCTCTCCAGTACTCAGAACTTTTCATCTCTAGGTATTCTCCCTCAAGTACACACAAGTAGCACCATTCTCTTTGGAGAATTATTCTAAAGGCTGGCGAGAGGGCTCAGGAGATCACCTTGCTCCCTGATGACCCATGCCTGAAGGTCTGAGGTCAGTCCCTGGAACCCACGTACAGGCAGAGCTAGAGAACAGATGTCCTCTGACCTCAGCACATATGATGTACCTCGGCATGAGTCACTCCCAACACACCTAGAAACAACAGCGATAATAAAATTAAACTAAGCTGTGTATAGTGGCATGTGCCTTTAGTTCCAGCACTTGGGAGGCAGAGGCAGGCAGGTATCTGTGAGTTAGAAGCCAGCCTGGTCTACAGAGTGAATTTCTGGACAGCCAGGGCTATATAGGAAACCCTGTCTCACACAACAACAAAAAGAATCTGCCTCAAAATTTATATTAAGTTAAATTAAAAATATTTTGAAAAAACAAACGTACATGAGAAAGTAATAAGCTATGAAAACTTTGTCATCATATTACAATCTGACTTTACAAAGTGGGAACTTGCCAGGCATTAGTGGCATGTGCCTTTAATCCCAGCACTTGGGAGGCAGAGGTAGGTGGGTCTCTGAATTTGAGGCCAGCTTGATTTGCAGAATGAGTTCCAGGATAGCCAGGGTTACACAGAAGAACTGTCTCAACAAAAGTTCCTTGTATCTTGGGGTGGATAGCTATACTGTGGCTGGATGTGAGCCATACCTATTGATACAGATGTCTTGTATAGTTCTATTTCTCCAAGAATAATTTTATTAAATATATATCATCACATATTTCCCTTTGTGTCAAAGATAAAAAGGTTATAACTAATATAAGAAAAACTATATATAATAGGTACAATAATGATATACAGCATATAAAAGCAATAATTATTACATTAACTATTAACTATTGTAAATAGTACATTAACAATTGAAAATTCAAAACATTTCATGATTGTGGGAATGTGAATTGAGTTTTTTTAATAATTTATTTTGTATGTGTACCAGTGTTTTGCCTGCATGTATGTCTGTGTGAGGATGCTGGATTCCCTAGAACAAGAGTTACAGGTATTGTGAGCTGCTATGTGGGTGCTGGAAATTGATCTCTAGCCCTCTGGGAGAGCAGCCAGTGTTTTTAACTATGGAGCTATCTCTCTAGCTCCATGACTTGTTTTTAATAACAGGACATCAGGGCTGGGCAGTGGCAGAGGCAGGCAGATCTCTGTCAATTTGAGGCCAGCCTGGTCTACATAGCAAGTTCTAGAACAGCCAGAGCTACACAGAGAAACCTTGTCTGGAAAAAACAACCCCCACCCCAAACAAAACAAAGCAAAACATGACATTAGCAAACTGTGGTTGAGCATATTTCTGATGAGTCTTGCCTCTTCTCATTCCTATCCTTCTGGAACAATCTCAGGGAAGACAGCCACCCACTTGCAAAGAGACTGAGGTATAGATTCATGAGTGACCCTTCACCCTATAGTATGGACACACGGTAATCTGGTGTGGCTGTTGTGGACTTCTTAAGATAATTCAACTGAAGCTGCCTGGAACAGAAGAAGCACCAAGCTGAACCTTTCCCAAATTATTGATCTATAAAATCATAAGCAAATAAAACCTTGTTGTTTTAAGCCATTAGGTTTAGGAGTGGTTTGTTATACAGCAGTAAGAACCAAGAGTCTTGGCATAGATGTGTGATAAATGCATTTGGAATGAGCTAATGACTAACCACCATGCTAGGGCTGTTGCTCATTTATTCACTGGTCTTGACACTGAGCTTTGACCATATCTACTCTCTTATATGATTCCCGTGACGTTCAGCTTTATGCATCAACTTGACTGGGTCACTGGGTACCCAGATATTTGGTCAAATATCTTGGCTGTTTCTATAAAGGTGTTTTTAATAGGATTAACATTTAAACCTTTCCAAGCAGATTACTCTGCAAAATGTGGGTGGGGCTTATCCAATCAGAGGGAGGATTGAATAGAACAAAAGGTTAGCCCTGAATAAGAGAATTCCCCCCGACAGCCTTTGGATTGACAGCTCTTCCTGATCCTATAGCAGCCTGTTACTTTGTACTGAAACTGAGATATTAGCCCTGCAGATTTGAGACTTGTCAACCTCCATAACTGCTGTGAAAACCTTATGATTCTCTCTCACACACACATACACACACACCCTTCCATCTATAGTCTGACAGAACATGTTAGCTCAGTGCTGTTGACCAGCATCAATGAAGAGCATTCTGAAGAGGCCAGAACAAACCAGTTCAAAACATGAAGTGCAATTTCTACCGAATGCATATTGCTTTTGCACTATCATTGAAGATCGTCAGCGTTAAATTGTTATTGTCAAAAAAATCACAGCCAAAAACTGTCTGTGTGATGTGAGCCCCTCTCAACAATTTGTGGAGACCATAATAACTCAGAATTCACTTCTAGTCTTCAGATACTTGCATTCATTCATCATCTAAGTTCTGCTGTGTGGTGGACACAGAATAAGACTCCTGACATCAATGTGAGCAGAATGGATACAGGTCCTGTCCTGTGAGAATAATGCATCCTCATGGTACAATATGTAAGCAAATGTAGAAGAATGCTTCCCTAGTAGCTGGGACCACAGGCGTGCACCACCGCACCTGATGGTCCAGAAAGGTCAGGAAAAGTTCTTGAAGGAGTGACAGAGTTGAAGGGTGATTAGCAATAAACCAGTGTAGGGTGTTTCACCCGAGGGACAGCATGCTTGAGTGTGCTCTGCCAGGGAGAGGCCGGTGGCTCCATGAGCTATGATGGAGGAGAGCTGTTTACCTCATGGCAGCCAGGAGTCAGAGAAAACCAGAGGGGAAGGGCTGGGGCAAGCCTCAAAGGCATCTTCACAGTTAGGCTCCAACTTCCTCTGCTCCTGCCTCCTTCCACAGGCCAGACAATCAGGAATCCATTAATGGAAGAACCTGCTGACGAGGTTAAGATTCAACCACTTCCTGAAAACCCAACCACCATCACTGTATTGGGGACCAAGTCACTTGATGTGGGGGGTGGGGTGGGGGAGTGCACTTCTTAGCCCAAAGCATAACACAAGCCAAATTCACATCTCACTTCTTCCAAACCTACAATGGTCACACTATGCAGTACTTATTTTTTTGTTCCTCATAAAATCCAAGATGCTTTGATTCAGCAGGCAGCCTTTCTTCAGGCAGGATTCGGGTACCCCAGGCTTGTGGGTCGGGTATCTCTAAGTCCTGGAACCAGGAAGAAGTGGAGGAAGCACCATGCACATGAAACCATTACTATAAGGATCTATGTATCTGGTCAAGGATCTGAAAAGAAGCCAGTTCTCTCAAATGACAACTCACAAGGTCCTCCTCCTTAGTTGATTATTTCTCGAGAGTTCTGAGTTTTTCCTGCTGAGAATTAACTGCCTTTTTACTTTCCCGAAAGACTTTAACTCTTAGAGGTGACCAGGTCTCAAAGGCAGTTAGCTCTTAAGAAGATATGATCTTTGGAATCTAATAGATTTGAGCAGGCAACATAGTTTTTACCCTTCCAGTTTGCATTGCACCTGGGCAAACTGCTTGAGCCTCAGTCTGCTCTCTGCAGAATGAACACTGTCATAGTACTGGGCTGAGACCGCGCTGTGAAGACTAACTGGGGACAGTGACATAGTGTCTGGGCACACAGGAGGATGACGATGTTCACCTCAGGACAACCCAAAGTGAGGAGGGAGCTCAGAGCGGGGTGTGGACCCGAAGTCCCCACCAAGTCTCAGTGATGTTTCCAATTCTCCCAGCCACTTCACCAGAGCAAAATGCTCTGGGCTTTTTGGGGAGTCTGTGACTAGCTCAATTCATGAATGATGCCTTGGCAGGTGCCAGGATCCAATGGCTCCATCCTTGCCTCATGCCAGGCTACTGAAGCTAGACCATGGTCAGTGGTTACAAGCGCCAACTGCTTCCTGCTGCCTGAGTTTTATCAAAAGCTCAGTTGAGGGAAATAAAGTTCAAGGAGGGGGGGTCACTCAAAGGCCACACATTCCATCCATTCTTCCAGATACTTATCCCCAAGCAGTCAGAGGATTAGGAAACTGAGTAGTTCTTGCTCATCACAGAAACTTTATTTTTATCCGCCTCTCCCTCCTGACAGGGATGAGGAGTCCCCCGTGGTATGTACTTTGGGATGTTCTTGTCCAGTTGGTCTCTTCCTCAGACCATGAGCAGAGGACATTTTAGACTCTGGCTCCCAGCAAAAAGCTGAATCTGCTGATAAATTAGGGGTAGGAAATTCTGATGTGTGGACCCCAAGATTTGTATAACAGGAGCCCAACTTTTTCTCCATCTGAGTTGCCAGAAAACTACAGGCAAATTTGAGGTCAACCTTAAGACTCTTAGAGGACCTTGTGAGTTGTCATTTGGGAGAACTGGCTTCTTTTCAGATCCTTAGCCAGATACATAGATCGTTTTAGTAATGGTTTCATGTGCATGTTGTTTCAGGGTCCACTGAGGCCAGGGTAGGGAGGTCAGCAAATACAATAATTGGTATTCCAGAGAAGCTTACCCAAGGTGGGGCATTGGCCTGGGTGCATGGGAGAATAGGCGGGACCTGGTGGCTATGGGACAAATATCCTTTTCTCAGCCACTGTGGCCGTAATGAAGGGTCTGGCTTCTTCAGAGCAGGAGGGTCTAATGAGAATTTTCCACGGATTAGAAAACAGCATGAAGTTGCTCAACTTGAATTTCTCCCTGTGGCCCCCAGGCTGTCTGGTATTTTTGTCGCATTGTGAAACACTGAAACTTGCCGCATCCATTCTCTCTTCCTCTTCCTCCCTCTGGCCCCAGGCACTCACCCACCTTCTTTCTTCTTGAGTACGTCTCATTGACTTCCATCTGGATGCACAGGCAGCTGCTGAGCTTCGACCTAAAACTGTTCCCTCCCTCTCTGGATGAGACTGAGGTTCCTCTAGCCTGAGGCCCTAGATTATCAGTGCTGGAGCACACAGGAGGAGCTGAGATGCCATGTGGTGGGGAGCACGGACTTAAGGGTAACAGTTACACACACTCTTGCCTGCGTACAGAGCCATCCCCTGGGCTCTCTCATTTTTTAAAAATTAATTCTATGCCTTGGTTCCTGATGTACATTTGTCTCTGTCTTTTAAAAAATAATCACATTTGGCTGGGTATGTTGGTGCAGGCTTTTAATTTCAGCAACTCAGAGGCAGAGGTAGGCGGATGTCTGAGTTTGAAACCAGCCTGGTCTACATAGAAAGTTCTAGGAAAATCAAGGATACATAGAGAGACCCTGTCTAAAAACAACAAACAAATAAAACCAAAACAATGAAAGTTTATTTTGTATGTATAGGCACATGACACAAAGGTGTGTGTCTGTGTGTGTGTATGTGTGGTGTGTGTATGTGTATGTGTGTGTGTATGTGTGTGTGTATGTGTGGTGTGTGTATGTGTGTGGTGTGTGTGGTGTGTGTGTGTGTGTATGTGTGTGTATGTGTGGTGTGTGTATGTGTGTGGTGTGTGTGTGTGTGTGTGTGTGTGTGTGTGTGTAGGTCAAAGGACAACTTCTGGAAGCCAGTTCTTTTTTTCCGTCCTGTGGGTTTGAACTTGGGTCAGTACTCTTACCTGCTGAACCATCTTGCCAGCCCCAACTCCTTTTCTTTCTTTCCTTCCTTCCTTCCTTCCTTCCTTCCTTCTTTCCTTCCTTCCTTCCTCTCTCTCTCTTTCTTTCTTTTGAATTGCCTGTCTGCTTATCCATTTCTCTAGGCCACAGTCTCTCTACTTTGAAAGCTGATGTTTCAAGCCTGCTAGTTAGGAGCTGATGGCTAGTGTAGTGTAAGGTATTATGCAACATTCCTTGCTCTCTCTCACCATGTCAGCAGCCCCAAGCCCCATGGAGACCCCTAGAAATGCATTGTGACATTGCCGAATGGCTTCCAGCTTCCGAGGGGAGGAAGATAAAGCCCCCTAGTCTCAGGACCAGCATCCCTGGTGTCCCCGTTCCTCACTGCTCTCCCTTGCGGATGGAGGCCTCTTGGTGAACTTTCTCCACATCCTTCTGATTGCACACATGCCTAAGGTTCTGATAATAGCCTGTTCACACTCTTCTCACTTATCTCTTGGTCTCTCTCTCCCTTCTCATGGTGCTGAGGACAAAACCTGGGGCTTTATGCATGTATGCTAATCAAATACCCATAGCTACAGTTCCCATATGTTTTCTCTCCAGGTTGTATCTTCTATAGGTATGCAAAGGACAGCCCCTGCATAGTGGAGATAAGTGACTTATTCGTATTCTGGTCTTCTCCTTTCTGTCTATTTGATGCTCTGGGTAGGTGAGGGAACAGGTGCGGAGCTGGTTGGCAGCAGGGTTCACAGTCTGCTTTTCCTGCTAGTATGTCTTTGCAGAAGGCAGATAAAGCAAGAGGTATGGGAGAGATGTCTCCATCAGGGAGGGGCACAGGGCTCAGCCACAGCTGCATTTGGGTCCCTTGATATGATGCCCAGTGTCTCCAGAATCCGATTTAACATTTCCCTTTGGCCTAGGAATGGCCAAGTTATTTTACTTCAGTGCCTGCAAGAGACCATGGTTCTAATGTTCTAGGGGGCGGGCATCTGGCAGCATCTCTGTGTGTATGTGTATATGGGGGCTCTTGGCTCAGAGGGGGACACACCGCACTCTCAGCCTCGGAGGTGGCACTTGTCTGCTTTAGATTTCCCGTCCTGGACCTTGTGGAGGTGTTGTGTTCTCTGCTTTGTGCCCTGCTAACACAGTGTCCCCTTCCCCGATCCCAGGGAATGATTGATGGGGGACAGCCAGAGGGGAGGAAGAAGAGGCTTTATTGTCCAAATTCTATTCCCATGACTCTCCTGCTCCAGCCCTTCTCCTGCACAGCACTTTGCCCCTCACTGCTTTCCCTTCCCTATTTTTCCTTTCTCAATCTGTACGGAGCCCTCCCTGCTGACCACAGCCTGCGGGCTGGCCTTGTACCACATCCTTAGTGCAGGGCCTCTGGGCCTCCATGGCTAGCTGGCAAATATATGGCCCAAGGCCACCTCACCCCTCACAACAGTCACACATCTTATACTAGGGCTCTTTCCATAGCCCCAAACTCTTGCTCAGCAGAGAAGGTGGGTGGATGTGTTACCTTGGGCTAACAGCACTGTTTCAGCTTCTAAGAGCCTTTCTTCAGTGGCTTTCATCCCTGACTCCTCAGTCGGTGTAACCTGGTCACTTCTCAGATAGACTGACTTCTTTGATGTGAAGCACGCCTAAGTACAGGCCAGGCATGCTTATAAAGTTTCCCCAGGAGGAGTCTCCCTGGTCTCTGTGGACAGGATTGAGAGAACTGCTTTCCTGAGGGAAGAGTGTCACAGAAAGAACACTGGGTCCATCACAGGAGCCCTGGGCTAGAATGGGGATTACCCTGAAGTTGTGGAGTATCCCTGGCTCAGTGGAGTATCCTTGGCTCAGTGGAGTATCCCTGGCTCAGTGGAGTATCCCTGGCTCAGTGGAGTATCCCTGGCTCAGTGGAGTATCTTTGGTTCAGTGGAGTATCCCTGGCTCAGTGGAGTACCTTTGGCTCAGTGGAGTATCCCCAGCCAAGGCCGTTTCTCCAGTCTCTTGGACAAGAGTATCTTGGGGAGAAATGGCTGAGTAAGAGAATCAGAGATTGGAAGGGGCCAGGAAAATCTACTAAACTAGTCTTTTATTCTAGAAATGAGGGGGCTTTGGAAGGAACTGATAACCACCCAGGACCTCCCAGCACTGGGGCCAGGCAGGCAGAATCCAGGCCAACCTTTGGGCTGCTTTCCCATACAGCCAGATCATTCTGGATCCTCAGTGAGTTGTCTAAGATCCCACCCCTCTCGGGACAAGGAGGGCAGGAGGGATTGTGTATGCCTCTCTCCATTTTTGAAGGGCATAGTTTCTTCCGAGCCTGGATGGGAAATAGTGGTTAAGCTGGAGGGCGTGGGTCTCAGCCAAACTTTGCAAGATAACCTTTGCCGAGCTGCTTCGTAGACACTTTGTAGGCCCTCTGGACAGAAAGGGGAAGTTTTGGCTGTATTTAGAAAGCTGTTCACAAACAGGAATGGCGGGGGCGGAGGTGAGGGGGAGGAAGGCTGCTGGCGGGAGGAGCTGGGGGACGAAGGTGGGCAATCATCCAGCAGGGACCCGAGGACAAAGGTTTGATCTGGATCCACTTAGGAAGTTCTTGGAGCTAGAAGATGGAGATGGAGCAGAATGAAGAGAACGGAGGAAGAGAAAAAAGGGTACATGAAGGAGACAGAGCTCTTAGTCAGGATGCTTGGCCTTTTTAATGCTGGAAGTAAAAGTTGAATGTGCTGGGTACGTGACTGCCCCTTAGGGGACAGAGGCTGGGAAGGAGGAAGCTTTGGGTGCCCAGCCCCTAATAGGAGGTCAAAGGAAAAAACTCTTGTTCTCTCTGGTCACCATAATAAGATAACCTAAATTGGGTGGTTGATTGACAGCAGTCAGTCATTGCTCAAATGCTGGAGGCTGGCGGTGATGGGTGGGCATGGAGGAACTTCATGACTTCAGCCTGGAACACTGTTGCAGAAGGTTCCTATGCCCATGACCAGGAGAGGACCCCATCCAAACATGGGGCATGCTATGCCAGCCACAGAAACCATGCCACAGTCCGTCTCTGAGCCATAGCAGAAGGACCTGTTCTGAGGATGATGGTTAAATATAGGGCTTCACTGGTGCTGACTCCACCATTGGACATTCAAGGTCAAATGGTGTACCCTGATGAGGACAGCTGCTCACCCCCACTCACCTCAGGACTCTGCTTGAGTGCCATACTAAGTGCCGGAAGTTAGAGAATGTGGTTCCTTTCCTCATGAAATTGGAGACTAGTGAGAGGTCCTCATGGGTCACTCTCTTTCCCAGGCTGTGAGGATGGCCAGGTGAACGGAGGAGGGAGTGAGGCTTCTATCTTTGATCTCTTTGAGGAGGCAATAATCACAAACTTGAAATGCTCAGGGAATGAGGCAAGGAAGGATTAAGGTGTGAGAGCTAAGAACCTGTTGATTCAGGTTAGATGGCCCTGTAGTGGGCCTGACTGCTTGTTCACTAACTAGCCTTGGGCTAAAGCAAAGATCAATCAGCTCTGGCATGAGTACCATAGGACTGTGAAATCTATGTGGGCTCTGTTATCTCTCTTTTCTCTTTATTTTTCAGAAAAGTTATCTTGTAGCTCAGGCTGGCCTCTAACTTGCTTATGTAGCCAAGGCTGGCCTTTAATTTTTGGTCCTTCTGCCTTCACACCCTGAGTGTGATTATAGGTCTACACCACACTTGATTTG